>JASTWL010000549.1:0-117659 GCA_035220575.1 Temnothorax rugatulus
CTCAAGCATATGTTGCGTTATCCCGAGTAAAAACTGCGGGTGGATTGCATTTAATTAATTTTGATCCGTTATCTATAACAGCTAGTGATAGAGCTATTACCGAATATAATCGGCTAAGAGGACCACAAGCACAAATGATTACTACTTCAAAACAACGTTTTCGAAAAGTAAAAGATGTTCCGTGGACATTGTCGAAAAGAATTGCTTCCGTTCAAGAGTCAGATCAACAAGAAGCTCGACACAGTACTGCTTGGGAGATACGAGCTTTAGAAAATACAAATAAAGATTCGCACTGTGCAAATGCAGTATTACAATGCTTATTGCATTTAAGTGTTATTAGAAAAAAGTTGCTTAATATTGATAAACAAGATGATTTAAGTAAACTAGCACAGCGATATGAAAGTAATATGAAAAATTTGAACACTGATGCGATATGGAAAAGTTTAGAACAATACTTATCGATTAAACGAGATGCCGTCGAATTTCTCACTGCTATTTGTACAAAATATGATTATGTCAGAAATCTGGTAGAGCATCAAGTTACTTGTACTAGTCGGTGCAAATCAGTGTGGTAATACAAAAGTTATTATTACTGATAACAATATAGTTGTCCCAATTTCTATTAAAATTTGAAGAAAAAATGTGATCTTAATGATTTATTAAAGACTACATTTTCACATTGGTGTCAATCACATGACAAATCATGCGAACATTGTGCGGGAAATGAATATAATGTTTAAAAATGAATTAACGTTGACAAAAGAAATAGTTATTATTCATTTAGTTTTGTTTTCAGTTAGCAAGATAATAAAGTAATAAAAATACCACAGAAATTTAATTTAAATGGCGTATCAACAGCTAAGGTGTCAATAGCTAAACAGCAGGTATAAAGTAATGAATGCTATATTTCATGATGGTTCGTGTATTGAGAATGGCTATTATGCAAGTATGTGTAGAGAAGGGGACATCTTGGACTAAAATTGATGATGAAAGATAAAATGATTAACGAAAGAGAACGATGGCCTGCAGGTGCTACAAATATTTATATATTATTTTTACAAAAACTTGATAATAAAAATTAAGCAACTATTATCAAATATAAATACACATTTTACATAAAAACAATGTCCAGCAATGTATTTTCATGATTAGCAGTGATATTCTAAATTTAGCATTAATCACGTTAGATTACGATCATGTCTTGTATTGCAAAATTAGAAATAATAGTCTGTAATACCTTTAGCTTTACAATCTGTACATATTCTTTGTAAGATATACTCTTTATAAGATACGTAACACTACAAAATGCATATCAGTACAAAATTACCTTTTTCAAAATACACAATTTCAAAATACACAATACAGAATGTCTCAAAAAGTTTGGGATTATTTTTGTGCGCAGATAAAATAAAATAAACTTGTGAGTTGAAAAGTTCTCTATTTTGCATTTTTTATTAATATTTTGACTCCCCGCAGGGTTGCAAGGCGTTTTGTAAGGACGTTCCCAACCCTCTATTCCAATATTACCCTTCTCCTCTCACTTAACCCTTTGGACCAACGGCTTAATGTCTCTTTCCGAAAGACGGAGCCCAGTTTGCTCCGCACAAGAGCCTATTTTGCACGGAGGGCGCAGCTTTCGGAAAAAACTTTCCATGTTTACATGGCTCTAGTGGACTCGAACCTGGTTCCTCAGATCACGAGTCTGGCGCTCTACCACTAGATCACACTGCCGCCTACACATACATATATATATATATATATATATATATATATATATATATATATTATAAGCAAAATAAAATAACGATTGGGTTGGTGGGCTATTTCTTGTAAAATATATCTCATTCATTGCAAACAAGTTTATAAGATTTTCGAATCACAATAAAGGTATTATTGGAAAAATGAAGATTATAATAATATTAAACAGATCGTATTATACAAATAAATATTTAAATAATTAGTAAGAAAATATTTTAATACAAATAAATATTGTAAGTAGTTAGTTATTAAAATTGTTAGTTTAAACTTAATTAGTGTTGCTAAACCGATGTGTTAATCTCTTGCATGTCGTGTGTGTGTGTGTCTCTCTCTCTCTCTCTCTCTCTCTCTCTCTCTCTCCTGCGTGTGTGTGTGAGTATAAAAAAACTAGATTTAAGCATAGAATGTAAGTAGCATAGAATTTCGGCGATTTTTATTATGTTGTTTAGATTATAAGAAATTAGGGAAATTAACATATTCGGTTTAGCAACGCCAATTCAGTTTAGTAGCAGTCAAGTGTTTTAAAAGATATTTATCTGTATTTAATATTTCTTTATATTTAAGTATATTTATTTGTATTTTTACAATGTCTGATTAATACTATTATCTATTTCATTATTTTCAGTCATATTGCGGAGCAAACAACATATAAAATAGACCATCGTTTTGATAATTGTACAAAAGACGATGGGGATGGTGGTGGGATTTTTATTTTATTATAATAAAATAGACCATCAAATTTTAAAAACTAAACGCCAATACGGTCCGCGCTTGATGTAAGTAGCCTAATAATTGATATCTCTATGTAGAACATATGCATTCTGCATATGTATTTTTCAAAATTAAGCTGTCTTCAAGTCTGGCAAACCAAGCTGTCGCACAGCTACGATAATTTGGAAAAATACATATGCGGAATAGATATGTTCCAAATAGAGATATCAATTAGTTAGGCTACTTACATCAAGCGCGGACCGTATTGGCGTTTAGTTCTTAAGACGATGGGGATGGTGGTTAGATTTTTATTTTATTATAATAAAATAGACCATCGTTTTCATATTGTTAAGTTGTAATTACAAAAGACGATGGGGGTGGTGGTGGGATTTTTATTATAATAAAATAGACCATCGTTTTCATATTTTTAAATTATATAAAATAGACCATCAAATTTTAATTTTAAAAACTAAACGCCAATACGGTCCGCGCTTCATGTAAGCAGCTTAATTGATATCTCTATGTAGAACATATGCATTCTGCATATGTATTTTTCAAAATTAAGCTGTTTTAAGTCTGGCAAACCAAGTTGCCACACAGCTACGATAATTTGGGAAAATACATATGCGGAATGCATATTAATTTATATAGAAATATCAATTAGTTAGGCTGCTTACATTAAGCGCGGATCGTATTGGCGTTTAGTTCTTGAGACGATGGGGGTGGTGGTGGGATTTTCATTTTATTATAATAAAATAGACCATCGTTTTCATATTGTTAAGTTGTAATTACAAAAGACGATGGGGGTGGTGGTGGGATTTTTATTATAATAAAATAGACCATCGTTTTTATATTTTTAAATTATAATTACAAAAGACGATGGGGGTGGTGGTGGGATTTTTATTTTAATACAAATGAATACTACTAGTCATTTTTACGTGCATGCGTGCGTGCGTGCGTGCGTGTGTGTGTGTGTGTGTGTGTGTGTCTTTCTCTCTTTTGTGCGTGTATGTATGTGTATATAAAATCAAGTATATTGTTTGATTACGCTGAGTTGTATTTGTATTGTTTGATTACGCTGAGTTGTATTTGTATTCTATGTCGCAAAATATATATGTTATAAACATGTACTGTTTAATGCTTATATGATCCCTAATACTACAAAAAGAAATGATATCACAACAAAATTACCTTTTTAAAAAAAGGTAAAAAAAAAGGCGTTAAGTATGTGGCGCGCAGCATGTTAGCTCGAAGAAAGTGGTTATCTCAAAAAAACCGAAGAGGTATCTTTGTACCTAAAAAAACTGATGTGGTATGTTTGTACCTAAAAAAAACCGATGTGGTATGTTTGTATCTCAAAAAATCGAAGTATCTCTGTATATCTAAAAAAATCGAAGTATCTCTGTATACCTAAAAAAAAAAAACCGATGAGGTATTTTTTACTTCTAAAAAACCGATGTGGTATGTTTGTATTTTCACAAAAATAAATGATATCTATAAATTGCGTTAATTATAATCTCAAAAAATCGAAGTATCTGTGTATTTCACAAAAATAAATGATATCTATAAATTGCGTTAATTATAATCTCAAAAAATCGAAGTATCTGTGTATACCTAAAAAAAACTGATGAGGTATTTTTATACTTCTAAAAAACCAATGTGGTATGTTTGTATTTTCACAAAAATAAATGATATCTATAAATTGCGTTAATTATAAAATGAATATATATTCTTCGGAAAATAACTGTAGTATTACTTTTAAAAAATATCTTTGTATTTAAGTGTCTTCTTACACAAGTCATAATAGCTTCATTTTTCCTTACAGCCATTATAATGTAACCAAATTCCGTTACCTAACTCAACCCAAGTGATATGTATATTTTTAAATAAATGTTTTCTTGATTGATCTTTAAATAAATCTTTAAATTGCGTTAATCAGAAAGAGAAGATACAATTACAAAATTTTTAATCCAACACAGGAATACAAGGTATTTAAATGCAAAGATGTTAATCGCAAAGATTAAAAACTGTTAAAGAAGTAACAATAAAAAATGCAAATATTTTATTGAAATAAAAAAAAATTTCGTACAAATACTTAACGCTGCTTTTTTACTCCAGTCACAACAAAATTACCTTATTTAAAAAAAGGTAAAAAAAGGCGCCAAGTACACGCGCAGCATGTTAGCTCGAAGAAAGTGGTTATGGAGTAAAAAAGCAGCGTTAAGTATTTGTACGAAATTTTTTTTTATTTCAATAAAATATTTGCATTTTTTATTGTTACTTCTTTAACAGTTTTTAATCTTTGCGATTAACATCTTTGCATTTAAATACCTTGTATTCCTGTGTTGGATTAAAAATTTTGTAATTGTATCTTCTCTTTCTGATTAACGCAATTTAAAGATTTATTTAAAGATCAATCAAGAAAACATTTATTTAAAAATATACATATCACTTGGGTTGAGTTAGGTAACGGAATTTGGTTACATTATAATGGCTGTAAGGAAAAATGAAGCTATTATGACTTGTGTAAGAAGACACTTAAATACAAAGATATTTTTTAAAAGTAATACTACAGTTATTTTCCGAAGAATATATATTCATTTTATAATTAACGCAATTTATAGATATCATTTATTTTTGTGAAAATACAAACATACCACATTGATTTTTTAGAAGTATAAAAATACCTCATCGGTTTTTTTTAGGTATACAGAGATACTTCGATTTTTTGAGATTATAATTAACGCAATTTATAGATATCATTTATTTTTGTGAAAATACAAACATACCACATCGGTTTTTTAGAATACAGAGATACTTCGATTTTTTGAGATTATAATTAACGCAATTTATAGATATCATTTATTTTTGTGAAAATACAAACATACCACATCGGTTTTTTAGAAGTAAAAAATACCTCATCGGTTTTTTTTTTAGGTATACAGAGATACTTCGATTTTTTTAGATATACAGAGATACTTCGATTTTTTGAGATACAAACATACCACATCGGGTTTTTTTAGGTACAAACATACCACATCAGTTTTTTTAGGTACAAAGATACCTCTTCGGTTTTTTTTAGATAACCACTTTCTTCGAGCTAACATGCTGCGCGCCACATACTTAACGCCTTTTTTTTACCTTTTTTTAAAAAGGTAATTTTGTTGTGATACACTCTTTCCCGGAAATGTGATAACCGCTCGTCGCATTCTCCGGAAAAAAATAAAAGGAGGAAATGACGCGAGCTACGTCGAACGAGTTCGGACGCGCGCTAAAAATAAATTGTGAAAAGTACGTATCGGGTGGTTGAAAAGAGTAGTCTCGTCTATCTCTCTCTCGATACGCCGGGGCGGGCCGGAAACCCGCGTCCGGCTCGTTGGGAGAAAGAAGCGCGCGACGCCGCGGACGGATGCGCGCGCCGCCGCGATCGACGACGCTCCCCCTTTCGAGAGGAGGAATCGCGATTTTTCACCCCTCGGTCGATAACGGCGGAACCGCTTCGACCATCGGTCGATAATGGCGGAAACGCCGCTCCGAGCGCCCCCCACACCGACCGTCGGTAACGCGGGACCGCGCCCCCCCTCGCCCCCGACCCCCCTCGAAACCGCCCGAGGCTAGGAGTGACTTTGGGGGGGTTCCCCCACTCTGACCCCCCTACGGAGTGCCTAGGGAATTTTCGTCCTACAAAGTCTTGCAAATACTAATAAATTGCCTAGTGACTTTTCCCCCCGCATGTCCCCCCCTCCGATGAACCGTTACACCTTCCCTTGCCCCCCTCGCCCATCTCTTACGGCGTCCCCCCGCGGCCCCGCGGCTCCCCCCGACCCCCCCTGAGATGCCTGGGGGAGGAGTACCCTCTCTCTATCTACTACAGTACATGTGTATAAATAGTACGCAATTAGGCGGGGGAGGGGCTCCGCCTGCGGCGGATCCCCTTCCCCCGCATAATAAAACTAAACAAACTCCCAGCGTGATATCTAACTGCTTGAATTAAGACGCTTGATTATTTGTGTACTGTTTATGCAAATGTGTATACAGTACATGTGTATAAATAGTACGCAATTAGGCGGGGGAGGGGCTCCGCCTGCGGCATCCGCATCGTGCGGGATCCGCACGATTGACTAGTTATCACATTTAAAATTGGCGCACTTTTGCATGCGCGTACGGCTACTGAGCATGCGCATATGGCCACAGAGCATGTTCAGTCGCGCTGGTAGTTGCTACAGCTCGTCGGTATGACAGGAATCATAACCTGATTCCTGTCAACTTTAACGTTTAATATCTCGCGTCGCGGGGCAGAGCGACGCTTTTTTCTGCCAGATTCGGTCATTTCACGCAAAAACGCGTCGATTAAGCCTAAGTTCAACGAAATCGGTGAGGAGGCCCAAATTCTTCAGATTTACCATGTATTATATGTGCGTGTGTGTATGTGCGTATTACATACACGCGACTTACATGAAATGTCTGCGTTTGTTTTCTCCAAATTTCTTCCACTGGAAGTATAAATATTCTGCATTCCGAAATTCACTATAATGTGCGTGACACAAACTATAAATTTGTAGTACTGGCAGTGAATATCGGAACGCAGCCTATATTGAAATCTATAATATACGTACCCTATAGATTTTTAGTATGCTCGCGGTGGGAGAAATTAGGAGAAAACAAATGCAGGCGATAGTGATTTGTTTAACAGACTCGCGCAGATTCTCTCTGTTGCATGTCACTGCCGGTCACTGCGTGTCGCGTCGCCGAGACTCACCGGTCGCTGCGTTAGCGTTTTACATCAAATAAGAGAGTTCTTCTTGTTAATTGTTCGAACAACTGTTTTGTCGCATACTTTTAATAAAAATGAAACGCAGTAAATCTAATATAAATCCAACCATAAAAGTCAGGCCAAGTACTTCTACTGAACATGAAAGTGGTGACGAAAATGATGACGAAAGTACGGGAGAAGTTATAATTAAAATGAAACGCAGTAAATCTAATATAAATCCAACCATAAAAGTCAGGCCAAGTACTTCTACTGAACATGAAAGTGGTGACGAAAATGATGACGAAAGTACGGGAGAAGTTATAATTAAACAGTGCAATTATAAGACCTATTTTAAATATGAAACAAGAAACAATGAAAGAGTTGGCGTATGTTTATTGTGTCAAAAGAAAAATATAACGAAGGAATTAAAAATGAAAAACAGTAACACCACGGGATTAAAAAAACACTTGGAGAGAAATCATGAAAAAGCATATGAACACTTATTTGGATCAAAAGCAATAAAACGTAAAACATTGGTAGAAAATCAAAAAACTATGGATGTATTTCTAAATGTAAGTATTGAAATTAAATTTTATAAATTATATATAACGTATTATTAAATCCGTACTATTTTTATATTACATAAGAATGTGTAATGGTAAAGAGTGCAAGACATGTACATGTAAAACTATCTTATTTACCCCTCATTTTGTATTGGGTAGATTGAATAGATCAATACTATAAAATTTTATATATTTATTTTATATTTATATGACATATTATTGTCTTTATAGCTTTTTTATATGTATGTTTATATAAATAATCTTTTGCGTGCTTTTTGTACTTATACACATACACACATTATTATACATACTTACTACTTATACACATTCTTTCTTTATATTATTCTGCAATTATATTTATCTACTTTAAATTTACTGCATGTGTGCAGAATAAATATACGTCTTCTTTCAACAAATTCTGCACAGATTGTTGATGTCTTTATTTTTTATTATGCATACGTATTTATATTTTTTAACACTTAAATTTTGCTTTCTTTACTGTTTTTAATTACACAGGCACACAAAAAAAAAGTGTTTTGGCCGAGACACTACACTAGTGTATTCCCATGTATTTTGAATCGCTGAATCCGAATTCGAATTCAGAATTGTCAGTTTGGTTCTCAGTTCCGAGCAAACCTCAAAAAAAGTGTTTGTTTCGTGGAGTTTTGAACTTTTTTGAGGTTTGCTCGGAACTGAGAGCCAAACTGACAATTCTGACTTCGGATTCGGATTCAGCGGGTCAAAATACATGGGAATATACTAGTGTAGTGTCTCGGCCAAAACACTTTTTTTTTGTGTGCCTGTGTTATTGTATTGCGTAGAAATCATGAATAAACAATTAATCCGTATGTGTGCATGTGTATGTGTATTTATGACGTGTGCAAAAATACAAATTATTTTTTAAAAATATGTATATTTTTTGCAGAATGAAAATCAATCAAGTGATCACGTTTGGGACAGAAGGCTTGTTTCATGGCTGGCTTATAAAAGACTTCCATTCTCATTTTTTGATGATGAAATAACACAAAAATTTTTCCGTGCATTAAATCCTAATATAAATATGCCTAAAAGAAATATTATGAAAGAGAAAGTTATGACTGAATATTACAAAATGAAGGATAATCTTAAAAAAATATTAAGTAAAAATAACTGTAAATTTTCTTTCACAATTGATGGTTGGACTGCGCCAAATTTTGAATCGTATTACGGGGTTACTATACATTTTATAGACAACAACTGGAATTTTCAGTCATTGGCATTAGATTTTGTTCCATCAAATGAAAAGCATACTGGAAAAGACATTGCTAACCTCTTTCTTAATATAATTAAAGATTATGGCATAGAAAAAAAAGTTCAAGGCATAACGTTAGATAATGCTGCTGCAAATACAACATTTATTCAAGAACTTAGTATATTATTAAATAATAAAGGAATAATTTTTGATGTAGAAAATCAGCATTTTCGATGTTTTGCACATATTATCAACTTAGCAGTACAAGATGTTCTAAAACTAATAAAAGTCGATACTAAGCAATGCTATAATAATCCATATTCAGATTCAAACGAATATAACAATAATGAAGATGAATATGAGTTAAGTGACGATGAAATAAATGAAAATGTCTTTTCTCAGATAATAAATAATATTAGAAATACTTGTAAAAAAATACGAAGATCGGAACAATTAACTATTCGATTAAAATTATTTTGTGAAGCTGCCAATATTAAATTTATAAAGCCTGTGTTAGACATAAGAACACGATGGGATAGCACTTATGATATGTTACGCACAGCTTTAGTATTAAAATCAGCGTTAGTGATGATGTGGGATAATTCCGATTTAACAAATTTAAAAATTGCTGAAGAAGACTGGGTTATTTTGGAAAAAATAGTACACTTTTTAAAACATTTTAAATACGTTTCTAAAATTTTATCAAGTGATTCAGACGTAACGTTACCTACTGTTGTGTTAGCATTTAATATGCTTGTTGATAAAATTGAATCAATAACATTAAATTTAAATAATAAGTTTGATAGAAACGTACAAGATGAAACTCTACTTCTTGCATTTCAAGCTGGGCGTGATAAATTATTAAAACATTATCGTAAATGCAATTGGATTTATTGCATTTCTTTAATTTTAGATCCAAGACACAAAATTGAGGGATTTGATGTAACATCATGGGGCAAAGAACTTGAAAATTGTACTATTTTAAAATTTGAAGATATTTATAAAAATCATTATTATTCAGATTATTCTTCAAATAATCTTAATGAAGCAGCCAATACAACTCAAAATATGTTAGAGCGTACTTTTGAAAACGAAGATGTCAATGATAATGATCTAATAGATATAAGTACTGTCTATTTACACAAAAAACCTTCTCCTGTTTCATGGAAGACAGAAATTAATAATTATTTACAGACTCCGACAGAATGTATAGATGTAAATATTTTAAGATGGTGGAAAAGTCATGCTGACATTTATCCAACATTGTCAAAAATGGCTCGAGACATTTTAAGTTCAACTGCTTCGTCTGTACCAGTAGAAAGATTGTTTTCTATAGGAGCTTTAACTATGACAAAAAATAAGACTCGATTACAAAATGATTCTTTGAAAGCATTAATGTGTATAAATTCATGGATTAAATGTCCTTTGATGTCAAAAATTTGTGGATTTCATTTTTAAAAATTTTATAATTTTTTTATAATTTATAATTCATTTAAAAATAATGGAAAAATGAGGATTATAATTATCTAAGATCAAAAATGGTTCGAGACATTTTTTGCGATTTTATTTTTAAAAATTTTATAATTTTATTGAATGTTTTGTTAAAATGTTTCTATCATATAAATAAAGTTCCTTGTATAGACACATAATTTTTCTCTTTTATTTAATCAAATATAAATAAATTTAAAAAAACCAATACTATCAAGACAAGACCAAGAATTCGAACATCTTGTCTTGGTATTGTCTTGAAATTTTATTTGTAATCTTGTCTTGATCTTGTCTCGAATTTGAAGGAATTTAGAGGCAAGACAAGACAATACCAAGATTAGTCTTGAGTTCTCGTGCAACCCTAGTTTTTTCATCACTCCCAAGCATACTAGATGCATGTATTCAAAAGGAATTTGTGAGACCATACCCATAGGTAACATTGACAGTGGACTTCTGCCATCTTTATGATGATCCTCATCTATACATCGGAAATATTCTTCATTAGTTCGAAGAGAATGATTAACACCACGAAACGCATACCTGCTATCAAATCGTACACCAGAAACTTTACATTTTGAACATGGACTTGTAGATGTATGGCCTTTATGATTAAGAATAAAGGCTCGAGCTGGTGCATCAGCTATAAAACATCTTATACGTATTGCTATCTTAGGGCCATTGAAAAGTATACCATTTGTTATAACAGCATTAACATCAGAAACAAATTTTTCAAAAAATAAATTTGCATCATGTGGTTTCTGAGCACCACAGTATATTCCAACAACAAAAGGCTTTGTATTTTTTAATTTGCAATTCTACATTGTATTGGCCAGATATGAATATTTCCTGATCTATCTAAATTACATCCATCTGTATTAAAATTTATTTCTAATTCATGTGGTACACTAGATATTGAAGAAAATGATAATATTTTTATAATTTCTGCCTCAAGAGAGAAATGAATATAGTTTCCTGGATCTACTTTTGATACAACAGCAGGTGTACGTGGAGTTTTTAAAACAGTTCTAACATTTTTTGGTAACGAAGAGAAACAAGTGTGTGTTCGAAGAATAGATAAAATATTATTGCACTGCACATGATTTAAATTATTGTTAACAAAACACGTTGCCAAACGATTTTGAAATGTTTTTTCAATAAAAGAAGTACTAAAAGATGAGGAAGTAGAATCTTCGCTGTCACCATAATTGAGAAATAAATCATTATCCACGTTATCTGTAATATTGTTTGCAATATCGCTTAAAGGAAAGGCTTCGTCTGCCAAAGATGAAGAATTAATATATAAACTGCTTGAAGCAACATTATTAATATTATTAGATGATGCAACATTATGTGACTGTTCACATGTCACAGAATTATGTGAAATACTTAAACGAAAAGTATTTCTAATTTCAGAAGTAATTCGCCTTTGTTGTCTTGCAGACAACCGGTGGAAATGTTTACGCGAAACAGAATGTTTAAATGGCTTCATACTTATGTATCGAAAGCCTAACAAATCTTCTGGAAACTTCTACGATGACCTCGTGCCAGTCACGTTGAAAATTTTCTGAATAAGGACTCACCTAGAAGGCCCGAAATCTGCTGCGATATCCTTGATAATCACACAGTTATATATTAGCTCACTTCCAAATCTTCTCACAATCAGAAAATCTTCTGCGGCAATCACGTCGTCGTGGTAGTCACAGTCGCTTCACTCAGAAGAACTGAAAGGCGCAGAACGTTCTGCGCAGCACATGTATACGCGATCGCACGTATGTGTGAGTGCAGGCAGGGGCCCAAAGTGGGAAACTCTGGCGCGAACACGACGCGACAACGCTTTGCTACGCGGGAAAAGTTTTGATTGGCTACCGCGGCCATAACGTTACTGGTTCTTACTAGCTGTTGCGCAAAATGCTCTGCGCAGCACGTGTATGTTCGCGGACAGAAAGGTTGTCCGACTATCAGCCTACTTATTCATAGTATGAATACGGGTGTATAAGTCAGACAACCTGTCTGTCCGCGAGTGTACATACATGTTTATTCCTTCCATTATAGTTTTATATTACTTATTCATTTTAGATATACATCTATGAACAATATAAGTAAAAATGAATAATGATAATGAAATTAAAAAAGAAAGTCTATCGACACAAAATAGTGCTGAAAACTTAATTATATTGCCTGCTTCTGATGATGAGTGGATTAGTATAACAAATAAAAATAATAATGATCTATATAAGGATGATACTGATGACCCCTCAGGGGGTGGGGTGGCCACCGGGGACCCTCCGGGGCCCCTAGGAGCCTCCCCCACTACGGGTTTTGCGAGCCCGAGGTACCCGAGCAACTCAGGGGCTGCGGAGGGCTGGTGGGATGGGCGTGGGCGCCTCCCTCTCCCACGCAGACGAGAACATGGCCCTCCCGAGGACCCCGAGCTGGGCACTGAGCCGTAGGGCGCGTGACCCATCTTCCGGTGAAGGAGGGGTCGAAAATGCGCGGTCCCGATCCGGCCTGTGTCGCGGGCGACTGTGGCCGCCTTAAAAGCCACCATCACCCGGGGAGCGGTACCCCAAGATCAAACCGACCAGGGGGCGCCACATCTCCAAGGAGATAGCTGTGTGGGCGTGGGACGGGCGTGGCCCTTGGTGCAGGCCCGGTTGCGGGCGGAGGTGCTCCGGAGGGAGCGGTCCCAGGGTGTTCGCCGTTTGCGGGCACCCAGTCAGCGATCGTGGTGAGGTTTCGGCCTGGCTGAGTAGGGACTCCCGGATGATTGGAGTCCCGGGGGAAGGGGGTGCTTTGATGCACTACCCTTGGGTCGGGAGGCGGCGGTGTGCGTCGGCCGGCGTAGCCTATGGGTGGGCTGTCGTGGCGGGGGCTCTCTCGGGAGCTTCCCGGGCTTGATGCGCTCGCCTTCGGGGCGGCGGTGGTGGGCGCGGGCAGCCGGTTCTCGTGCCCGCAGGGAGGACGTCCCCCGGGGCCACCCGAGCGTATTTCGGGGTTGGGGCCCGGTGGGCGGGGCCGTTTGGGGCCGCTGGAACGTATTTCTGGGTCGGGGGGCGGCGTGCCCGTGCATGTTATGTGTGTGTGACGTCCCATGTTGGGAGCGGGTCTCTCGGGGCTCTTCCTCCCGCATGGTTGTGCTGTTCAGGTGCGTGAGGGTCGCGTTCGTCCGGGCCGCTCGGACATACTCCGAGGTCGGGGCCGGCGAGCGTGACCGTGTATGTGTGAGTACGCGTGTGCGTGTGAATGCGTGTGTGCGGGGGCGAGTAACTCGGTGCCTGGTGACTGCGCGTTCCCGAAGCCGGGCATCGTGCTTGGGGGTGAAACCCCAAGTAGGCGTGCTGGTCGCCATGGCGGGTAAGGCGATAGGGAGGTAAGCGCAGCCCCTTCGCCCCAACCGTCCATGGGGCCCCCTGCGTGGCGGCACTCGGCACGGTGCCCCTGCTGTCGGAGGCAGGGGACCCCCGAAGACTGAGGGCAGGGTCCGCCCTACCCGAGGCTTGTAGGGGGCTGGAGTCCAGTGCCCCGGATGGTAATTCCCGGGGCCCGAGGCATATGTCGGCTCCCCGACGGAACTCGGGGACCCGCCTGGTTGGTAGCCGGGCGGTGGGGGTATACCCCGGCGACGCAACCGTGCCGAGGAGTGGGATTACTTAAAATTACACAGGACCACAAAAAAAATCGATGAAAGGTTCCTTTGACCAGACCAGGTGTATTATATGTTTTTGGGGTCGCTGAACATGAATCTGAAGTCCGTTTTGCTCCACGTCAGGATTTTTTTCTAACCTCAAAAAACATGGCGGATTTTATGTGGCAAACAAACTTTTTTAAATATTGACGGATTTACTTAAATCTTGGTATCCAGGGGTTTTTGGGGTTGCTGATTACGAATCTGAAGCCAGATTTTCGAAATTCAAAATGGCGGATCCAATATGGCGGTCGAATTTTTAAAATATGATTTAATTTTTATAAAACTTGGTATCTAGGGGTTTTTGGGGTTGCTGATTACGAATCTGAAGCCAGATTTTTGAAATTCAAAATGGCGGATCCAATATGGCGGTCAAAATTTTGAAAAATGTTCAGAACTCGATGAAATTGTCCGTACAGAGATTTTTGGGGACGCTAAATCGAAATCTGACATCAAATTTTCAAAATTCAAAATGGCGGATCCAATATGACGGTCAAAATTTTGAAAAATGTTCAGAAGTCGATGAAATTGTCCGTACAAAGATTTTTGGGGACGCTAAATCCAAATCTGACATCAAATTTTCAAAATTCAAAATGGCGGATCCAATATGACGGACCGAGATTCGAAAAACAAGAGAAAAGTTCGATGAAATCGTACATTATTACGTTTTTGGCGTCGTTGAATCCAAATCTGTTTACAAAGTCATAAGCTCATTTAAGAGTAGTGAGAGCCGAGGGGACTCACATAAATCAAGCACCCCGATCAGTGAGAGGCAAGGGGACTAACGTTAATCACACACCTCAAACAGTGAGAGGCAAGGGGGCTCACTCAAAACAAGTACCCCGAAGGAGAAAGAAATCTACCACGTCCACGTCGTTTTCTCTGGGTCATGCTGAGAGTAGAATAAGACAATATTTACCTCTTTGGAAAGTTTCTTTTATTTAAGAATCTGAATTCTAAGGTGTTGATTTGATGACAGATTCGAATTCAGTGACTTCAAAACATGATATTACCAATTTTATCAAGTTCCGGACCTTTTAACCATTCTAGATGCCATATTTGATTCGCAATCTTGGATATTGAAAATTTGATAACAGATTTGGATTCAACGACGCCAAAAACGTAATAATGTACGATTTCATCGAACTTTTCTCTTGTTTTTCGAATCTCGGTCCGTCTATTGGATCCGCCATTTTGAATTTTGAAAATTTGATGTCAGATTTCGATTTAGTCCCCAAAAATCTCTGTACGGATAATTTCATCGAGTTCTGAACATTTTTCAAAATTTTGACCGCCATATTGGATCCGCCATTTTGAATTTCGAAAATCTGGCTTCAGATTCGTAATCAGCAACCCCAAAAACCCCTGGATACCAAGATTTAAGTAAATCCGTCAATATTTAAAAAAGTTTGCTTGCCACATAAAATCCGCCATGTTTTTTGAGGTTAGGAAGAAATCCTGACGTGATGGAGCAAAACGGACTTCAGATTCATGTTCAGCGACCCCAAAAACATATAATACACCTGGTCTGGTCAAAGGAACCTTTCATCGATTTTTTTTGTGGTCCTGTGTTATGAACACTACTTTTTTAGGGGGGGAGGGAAACAAGACGACGGGGACGGACGAGGACGCGACGTCACAACGACAGGTCTCCAAGGTAAAGAGCCTCTAGTCGATAGACTAATGTAGGTAAGGGAAGTCGGCAAATTGGATCCGTAACTTCAAAATAAGGATTGGCTCTGTGGAGCGGGGCGTGTCGGGCTTGGTCGGGAAGCGGGTTTGGCTGACGTGCCGGGCCTGGGCGAGGTGAACCCTAGCCGGCGTTCTCGCGCCGGTTTCGCGGGATCCGAGCTCGGTCCCGTGCCTTGGCCTCCCGCGGATCTTCCTTGCTGCGAGGCTTCCGTGGCGGCGCGAGCCGTCGTGGTCGTCCCTTCGGCCGCCATTCAACGCTCAGCTCAGAACTGGCACGGACTAGGGGAATCCGACTGTCTAATTAAAACAAAGCATTGCGATGGCCCTCGCGGGTGTTGACGCAATGTGATTTCTGCCCACGACTCGACGGTGGGGGAGGGAGACACTCCCAATCAGAGGTCGGGGCCCCTGAGTTCAAAGCCCGGGACCAGGGAGGAGGGAGGGATTCGAGGGAGGTCGGCCTCGACATCGTCCCGCACCTCGACAGGGGTGAGGGGGGATGACGAGGGTGACGTCTCCGTCATTTCTTCGGGGAATGATGGGAGCGATGGGAGTTTTCAAACTCCCCCGGCGAGAACCCCGAGAAGAGTTGAGACCAGGGGGCGGCATCCCAAGGACCCGGTGGCCAAGGCGGCCAGGGTGGAGGCCAATAAACTCCGGGCCGCCATCCGTAAATTAGAGGCGGACAAGGCCAAAGCAGAAGAGAGAGCCCACCTGGCGGAAGAGCTGACGGAGATGATGGAGAGGTCTCCCGGGGGTGTGGGAGCCGGTGAAGGGGCCGAACCGTCCCACTCCCCCGGCGGTGAACCTCCCGGCCGTCGACAAGATGGAAGAAGAAATGGAGGCCAAGGAGACAACCTCCATTGCAGAAGCGATTGCTAGGCATGCCGAGAGGGTCGACTACCTGGCATACGTGACCCAGAATTTGTCTGGGCAATCGAAGAGGGAACTGAGGATTGCGGCTCTGGTCAGCAGGGCGGGGGCGAAGATCCTCTCGAGGAGAGCGGCCGACCCCCCGGCCCTGGCTGACCGGAGAACGGACGCTTTTCGGAGGAAGGTGGAGCTGATGGAGAGGGAGCTGCGGGAAAAGGACCGCAGGATCGCGGAGCTTGAGCAGAGGTTTGCCGAGCTCCGCGACCTTCGCGATCTGGATCCCGCTCCAGCCGAAGGAGTCTCCCCTGGGAGTAATCGCTTCCCCCGCGAGAAGGGGAGGAAGGAAAAGAGTGCAGCAGGTACCTCGAGGTCCCCGGAGTGGCTTCCACAGTCCAGGGGGGACTTCAAGAGCTACCTGCAGCGAACGGTGTTGAGCCAACTCTCCAGGTTCATGGAGAACTGGCTCAAGGAAGAGTGGGAGCCGAGGGCTCTTGGGTTGTTGGCTGCAGCGACGACCCCGGCGACACCCAGGAGCTCAGCAGGGAGAGGAGGCGCTCCCTTCATCTTTCGAGCGGCGCATGCGTCCGCAACCCCGGGGGCTCCCTCGGGGTCCGTTAGCGGCACCGAGATGGGGACCTCTGGCCCCGATGGAGCCAGTGGTCCCCAACCGGGGAAGAGAAAAAGGGGAGAGGCGGGAGCCCCCACCCCATCACCAGAAGAGGGGCCTGGGAGGCTCCCGGAGGAGGAGGGAACCTGGGCCCAGATGGTGGGGAGGAAGGCGGCCAAGAAGGCGAGGAAGGCCGCCGCCCTCAGCAAGGAGGGGATACCCCAGCAGCAGCGGCAACAACAGCAGCAACAACAACAGCTGCAGCGGAAGCAGCAGCAGCAGCAGCAACAGCAGCAGCAGCAGCAGCAGCAGCAGCAGCCTCGGGCGCGGGGCACCCCGGCGAAGGGGGTCCGGCAGCCCGAGCAGCAACAGCGGGGTGCGGTGATGCCGGCTAACGAGTCGAGGGACAAGCCCGCTCCCCAGCGGCAGCGGAAGCAGCAGCAACAGCAGCAGAAGCAACAGGAGCAGCAGCAGTAGCAGAAGCAGCAGCAGCAGCAGAAGCAGCAGCAGCAGCAGCGGAAACGGCGCGCTCTTCCGCGACCCCCCCGCACAGCCGCCGTCGTATTGACGGCCCCGGAGGGGAGCTATGCGGAGGTCATGCGGTTGGCCCAGGAGAGGGTCAAACTGACGGACCTCGGAATCGAGGGACTCAGGCCCCGGAGGGCGCGCACGGGCGCCTTGATCCTAGAGGTGGCGGGGACCGGGGGATCGGAGAAGGCCGATCGCCTGGCTACCGCCATGACAGGGACCCTCTCCGGTGTGGAGGGGGTCAAAGTGACCAGGCCGGTGAAGACGAAGGAGATATTCATCCGGGACCTTCAAGAGGCGGCGACCCCGGAGCTCATCGCGGAGGAAGTCGCGCGCGCCGGGGGATGCCAACCGACCGACGTAAGAGTGGGGCCGGTAAGGACCGGGCCTACGGGTTTGGGGGCAGCATGGGCTAAATGCCCGCTCGCGGCCGCGGCCGCCCTTTCCAGGGCCGGAAAGGTCAGGATAGGGTGGACGTGGTCGCGAGTGGAGCTGCTGGCGGAGCGCCCACTCCAATGCTATAAGTGCATGGAGTTGGGCCATGTCCGCCAGCGCTGCCCCAATGACGGAGTGGAATGGGAGGACCGGTGCTTTCGGTGCGGTCTGGTCGGGCACCGGTCCGCGGACTGCGCGTCCTCGCCGCGATGCCCGGTCTGCAAGGACTCGGGCGGCCCGGCGAGGCATCGGATAGGGGGACCCGCTTGCCGAGCGGGCCCCGTAGGGGGCAAACCCGTGGGCCCAAAGACGGGCACCCCTGCGGCCCCGCGGGCGATCTCTCCCCGAGGAGGGGGGACTCCGTCTGTGGTGCCGGCCGCAGAGACCGGGGAGGTGCCCCTCGCGGCGGTGGAGGCCGCGGCGACGGCGGGGGCGGTAGACTCGAGGGAGGAGACTCCGCTCCCGCAGCGCAAGAGGAGGGAGGCGGCGCCTTCGACCTCCGTGGCCGGCGAGGTCATGGAGGTCGAGGGGGCCGGTGAAGGGGAGGAAGAGGGCGCCGGAGGAGCCGACAACTACGTCACGTCGTGATGACGCATCGGCTCCTCCAGGCCAATTTGAACCACGCTCGCGGGGCTCAGGATTTGTTCGTCCAGAGCCTCGCGGGACGTGGTTACGGGTTGGGGGTCGCTGCCGAGCCGTACCGGGTCCCGGCTAGCGACCCCAAGTGGTTCGCGGACTCCCGCGCCTCGGTTGTGGTAGTTTGGGGCGGGGGGAGCCTCCTCCCCCCCTGCCTCTAAACTCGGGGACGGCCGCGGCTTCGTGGTCGTCCGTTGGGGGACCACCGTAGTGGTGGGAGTATATCTCCCACCAAGTTGGGAGCTCCGGAGGGTCGAGGAGAGCCTCGAGGAGATGGGCGGCTGGGTGAGGAGATTCCCCGGCCGCCCGGTCCTCGTGGCCGGGGACTTTAACGCCCACTCGACTCACTGGGGCTCGAGGGCGGACAGCGCCAGGGGCCGGGTGGTCGTCGATTGGGCGGCGACACTCGGGCTCCTGGTGCAGAACAGGGGGGCGAGGAGTACCCTGGTGCGGTGGCAGGGGGAGTCAGTGGTGGATATCACGCTGGCTAATCCTGTCGCCGCGAGGGTGATCGGCGGGTGGAGGGTCGTCTCCGAGAAGGAGACGCTCTCCGACCATCTCTATATTGAGATGATCGTGGGAGCGAAGGGCCCTCCGCCCGCCGCTCGGGGCGATGCTCGCCCCGATAAGCGGTGGTCCCTTAGGCTGCTGGACGAGGACCGTCTGGAGGCGGCCGCCAGGGTCGTCACATGGGCGGGGAGGGGGGAGGAGATTTTTATCGACGAGGAGGTGGAGTGGCTCGGGGCCGCGATGGACGCAATCTGCGACGTCGCGATGCCCCGGGCCAAGCCACCTCGGAGGAAGGCCGCGCACTGGTGGACCGAGGAGATCGCTGAGCTGAGGCGTGCCTCGGTCCGGGCCAGGCGCGGTTACACGCGCGCCAGAAGACGAGGGGTGACGGCCCTGGTGGACCAGGCTTGGGGGTCGTACCGCGAAGCGCGGAGGCTCCTGAGCCGTGCCATCAGACGGGCCAAAATCGAGGCGTGGGAGGAACTCCTCCGTTCGCTCGACGAGGATCCGTGGGGGCGCCCATACAAGATCGTGACGAACAAGTTGCGATCGTGGGCGCCCCCGCTGACCGCGTCGATGGATCCCCAGCTCCTGGAGACAGTACTGAGCACGCTCTTCCCCATCCCCGCTGGAGGGGAGGGGGAAGCGGACGCTCCTGCGCCCGTAGTGCCGGACTGGCTCCCGGAGTGGGGGATCACGGACGAGGAGATGAGGGACGCCGTCGGGAAGCTAAGGGGCAAGAAGACTGCCTCTGGCCCCGACGGCGTCCCAGCTAGGGTGTTGGCACTCACCGCGGGGTTCTTCGCCGGGCGGATGAGGGCACTCTTCGAGGAGTGCCTCAAGCGAGGCGTTTTCCCGGGGAAGTGGAAGGAGGCCAGCCTCGTCCTTCTGAGGAAGGAGGGCCGGCCTCCCGATCAGCGGTCGGCGTACCGGCCCGTCTGTCTCCTGGACGAGATCGGCAAGACGTTTGAGAGGATCATCGTCGGCCGACTCGTCCGCCACCTGGAGTGGGGGGGTGGTCCCGGACTGTCGGAGGACCAGTACGGATTCCGCGAGGGGCGGTCCACGGTTGACGCAATCGGCCGTGTGCGGTCCCTCGTGGAGGAAGTGCTGGCCCGGGGCGGGGTGGCGTTGGCGGCGTCCTTGGACATCGTCAACGCCTTTAACTCGCTGCCCCCGTGGGTGGTCGAGACGTCCCTGGATTACCGGGAGGTCCCGACCTACCTTCGGGCGGTAGTCCGGAGCTACCTCTCCGGCAGGTGGTTGCTGGTCAGGGGACCGGATGGGCGGGTGCGCCGAGTGCCCGTGTACGGCGGCGTTCCGCAGGGGTCGGTCCTGGGCCCTCCCCTGTGGGACGCCGGGTACGACGGCGTGCTGAGGGTGGATCTCCCCGAGGGCTGCACCGCCGTCTGCTACGCAGATGACACGGCGGTGATGGTCCGAGGGGAGACCTGGGAGGACGTCGTCCGCACGGCGGAGATCGCCGTGGACAGGGTCGTGCGCAAAATCCGGAGCTTGGGCATGGGGGTGGCGGCCGCGAAGACGGAGGTGGTCTACTTCCGTCGGCGGGGGCCGCCCCCTCCTCCGGGCCTGAGCCTGCGGGTGGGTGATGTGACCGTCCCAGTGGGCTCCGAGATGCGGTACTTGGGGCTCACGCTGGACCCGGGGTGGCGTTTCCGCGAGCACTTTAGGAGGGTGGCCACCCGGATGGAGGGCATGGCGGCCTCGTTGGGCCGCCTGCAACCCAACCTGGGGGGCCCGTGCGCGCGGGTGCGCCGCCTCTTTCATGGGGTCGTGCGGTCGGTGGCCCTCTACGGGGCGCCCATATGGGCGGATAGGGCGATCGCGGATCGGTTCGTTCGGTCGCAGATTCATCGCGCCGAGCGCCGATCCGCGATCCGATTGGTGAGGGGGTACCGCACGATCTCACATGCGGCGGCCACCGTCCTGGCTGGGGTTCCCCCGATCGAGTTCGCGGCCCTCGCGCACGCCGAGGTACATCGGCGTGTGCGCGGGGTGCGGGCGGATCGGGGGGGCGCGCCGCTGGTGGCGCGTGCCGGGGCGGTGATTCGCGATCAGGCCCGGCAGCTCGCCCTTGGGGAGTGGCAGAGAAGTCTGCCGCTCGTCGGGGGGCGGGTCGTCGAGGCGATCCGGCCGATTCTGCCCGAATGGGTGGGCAGATCGTGGGGCGGTCTCACCTATAGAGTGACACAGGTGTTCACCGGGCATGGGTGCTTCGGTGATTACCTGTGTCGCATAGGGAAGTTTTCGGTAATGTTACTTTAATACTTTTATGCACAGAATAATGAGACGAATCAATTGATGAAAAAAAGACATAGTTTCTTTAAGAAAAAATATGTAATTTGCAACATGCATCTGCATACTTTTTCTTAAAAGCAACTATGCCTTTTTTTCATACCAATTGATTCGTCTCATTATTCTGTGCATAAAAGTATTAAGGTAACATTACCGAAAATTTAATGTTTTACAAGATATTTTGTATTTTATGTCACAATACTGTAACTTTCAAGCCTTATAATTCCAAAAGTTCTTAATAAAAAAATACTTTATTATAGTGTTTTGAAAAGCTCTCGACATAAGCTATAAGAATATGCAATAAAAAATAGGGGGTTCAATTTAAAATTTTAAAGTTGACCTTAAAAGCTCCTCCATACTTACGCTCAAGGTCAAATGAGTACCACCGTCTGATGCATTTGTTGAAGCCCTACAACTTATGTATAAAACATTTTTTCCTAAAATGTCTTGTTTTCGAGATATTTGACCGTTTCCAGACTTTTCTCCCACCCTGTATATATCTATTGCAAATATTAATATTTTTTATGTTTAGAACTTATATAGTTTCAAATGGATATAATAAAAAATAAAAAAAAGTAAAAATTGAAATGACTCCATTAAATTTTTAAATATTTAAATTATATAATTAAGATGAAATTTTAAATTATTATCACATGCTACATGCAATGCACGATATATAAAGCATGCTGCCTGCTCTTGCCACCAATTTTTACTGTTGTATCATGCACGGCAAAGTTTGCTCTGTTCTTGCCGCAATTTTGCTGTCATATTGTGTACGGCAAAGTTTGCTCTATTCTTGCCGTAAATTTGCTATCATATCGTGTACCACAAGGCTTGCTCTGTTCTTGCCGCAATTTTGCTGTCATATCGTGTACGGCAAGACTTGCTCTGTTCTTTTGTCATATCGTGTACGGCAAGGCTTGCTCTGTTCTTGACGCAAAGTTTACATTACATCGTTAATAGCATAATTATGTGCTCTTCTTTGCATAAAATTTAGGGACAAGTCTTTCTCTGTTATTTACAGCATTATGTGATGAAAACATTTTGTCATAAATATGCTCGAAATTTTGTGACAAGACAAAGCAAGACAAATACTTGCCAGAAAATTGCTGCCAAAATTGAAACAAACCTTGCTGGCAAGCTTTTTCAAAACGTGATTTTAGCATTCGTGGTTATCTGGGTAAAGATCGACGAATTATTATAACCTACTTCGTGAAGCAGATTCTAAAATAACTTTTATATTTGTTTCCACTAGTATATATTTTTGCTAATAAAACAGATGAGAAGTGTTTCACAGAATTCTAAATATATTACCGTATTTATATTGACTATTAATGTGTATAATATCCCTAGCTGTTATTTATATTGCGCGCCTTAGCGCCGCACGTTTGGCTGCACGGGTTGACGAGTACCACCGCCCGGCTCTCGTTGGCTCTTGTTCATGCGTAGGATTTAATGCATATTATATGTGAGGAGTGGCAACACTGACGAGGTGATCGGAAGAAGGCAATGCTTCGCTCTCTTCCGCTTGGGCTCTCGTTGCGAACAGACGTGCGATACTGCGATAGACACTAAGTATATTTGTAAAGCGTAACAATAAAAGGTAATATCTTAACATAATTTTGGTCCTTCGAGCCGGATGCGAAGCCGGATGTGAAGCCGGATACGAATCGTGAGATAGTGAAAGCGAGTTTGTTGTAAGACGAGAGATATTCTTTGTGTAGCGAATTGAGGTTAGAATTGTCGATCAGTTGCTATTTCTAAGAAAGCTTGAGAAAAATGGCTGAAATTGAGCTAACTAAATTAAAGAAGCGTCGTGGTATGATCAAAGCTAACTTGACGAGATTCAAGAATTTCTTAGATAATTATACAGATCAAGACTATAATGTATTGAAACTTTGGTTCGACAAAGCAAAGTCGTTGTTGGTAGAATTCGAGAATGCTCATTTAGAAGTCGAGATAGCTGAGGATAGTAACGACGACAATTCTAGACAAATCTTTGAGAACTATTACGAACAAATAGCGAGAGCACAAGAGTTATTAGATGCACAAAATAGAAACGCAGATGCGATCGGTAACGCGACAGGCAATGCAGATGTACAAGCAGTATTAACGCGATTATCAAATTTAACCACAAATGAAGCAAGTGTTAAACTTCCGACCATAACCTTACCGAAATTTGATGGAAAGTATGAAGAGTGGTTAAGTTTTGAAGATTTATTCAAAGTTTTAGTACATGATAATGTAAAAATTCAAACAGTACAAAAGTTTAATTACTTAAAGTCATGCTTAGTAGGTAACGCTGCTCAAATCATACAGTCGTTAACGTCAACTGCAGAAAACTATGAAATAGCGTGGAATTTATTAAAAGAGAGATACAGCAATAAACGCATTATTATTCAGAACCACGTTAAAGCATTATTTGAATTACAAGCTATAACAAAAGAATCTGCATTGAGTTTGAGCACGCTAATCGACACTGCACTTAGACACATACAATCACTACAAATCTTAGAACAACCAGTACAAGGTTGGGATGCATTGCTGTTGCATTTAATCGGTTCAAAAGTTGACAAGAAAACACGTATTGAATGGGAAAAATCTATAGAAGGTACAGAAATGCCCACACTAGATCAGTATTTAAAATTCTTGCGTAACAGATGTCATGTATTGGAAGCTATTTCTTCAGAAGTAGTGAATCGTGAAAATGCAGCAAGCAACAAAACATTAAACTCGAGTAAGGTAGCTTCTGGTAAACCAAAACAAGTTTTACTTGAAGTACAAGCTAAAGTCAAGTGTCATGTATGTGGAGAAAATCACAATGTACAAAACTGTGAAAAATTTAAAGCTATGAGTCATACTGAAAAAACAGAGTCAATCAAGAAAGCTGGTTTATGTTTTAATTGTTTTAGAGCTAATCACAGGGTCAATGAATGTAAGGCAAGCAGTTGTAGAAAATGTGAACGCAGGCATCATACAATGTTACACTCAGTTAAGTCGAGCAATACAACACTTCCATCTGACCAAGGAGAAGAAACTAACAAGGAACAAGTAGTAGCAAAGGTAGCTACTCAGAGTTTGAATACAAGACTAAAAGATACTTCACAGGTAATTCTATCTACAGCAATAGTGGATATTGTAGATGCGTCAGGACAATATCAATCTTGTAAAGTAGTATTAGATGCGGGATCACAATCCAACTTTATATCAGAACAATTTTGTGATAAGTTAAAATTACACAAAAAGTCAGTAGACATTCCTGTCTAGTGGAATTGGAGAAACACTTTCTTATATCAAATTTGCGACAAGTGCAATTGTTAAGTCTAGAATTAATGATTTCGATGTTAATATTAATTGTTTAGTTATTCCGAAGGTAACAGAGCTTTTACCGTCAAAGACTATTAATCGTATGTATCTAACAAGGGAACTACCACAACTGTCCGGCTCCGATTTGAATTTCCTTTAAGTATGTTGTTAAACACAAAAATCCAAAAGACACCTATTTTTTTATAGGCGCTCTAATTCATCTTTAAGGGGTGAAACACCCCTTCGAAAAAATCGGTTTTTCTCTTTCGGGCCGAATATCTCCGAAACTATAAGAGATAGAAAATTTTTCCAAAATGGAAATGGCTTCAAAAGTACTTTGAAATAATGACAAAATAATTGTTTTATTTCTTTTATTTTTAAATATACCCCCGCCACCAATACATTTTTTTCAAAATTTTAAAAATTTATCATATATGGTTGTATTCGTAAAAAAAATATCCTTTTATTTGGTGATAAAAAATTTTGAAAATTTTGAAAAAAATGTATTGGTGGCTGGGGTATATTTAAAAATAAAAGAAATAAAAAAATTATTTTGTCATTATTTCAAAGTACTTTTGAAGCCATTTAATTTCCATTTTGGAAAATTTTTCTATCTCTTATAGTTTCGGAGATATTCGGCCCGAAAGAGAAAAACCGATTTTTTCGAAGGGGTGTTTCACCCCCTAAAGATGAATTAGAGCGCCTATAAAAAAATAGGTGTCTTTTGGATTTTTGTGTTTAACAACATACTAAAAGGAAATTCAAATCGGAGCCGGACAGTTGTGGTAGTTCCCTTGTAAGTATTCCAGAAAACATTATTTTAGCAGATCCAACATTTGATCAACCAAGTAAAATAGATATGCTTATTGGAGCTGAACATTTTTATCAATTGTTATGCGTTGGTCAAATTAAGTTAAAGACAGGTACGACTATATTGCAGAAGACACGATTTGGTTGGGTAGTTTCCGGGAAAGTAAATTCTATTGAGCCGAATATGAGCAAACGATGCCACCTCTCTCGAAACACTCTTGAAGACATGGTACATAAGTTCTGGGAAATCGAGGAATTACCATCACGCAAAATCCTATCACCTGAGGAAGAGGAATGTGAGAAACATTTTCAGCGTACGATACAGAGGCTTCCGTCAGGGCATTACTCGGTAGGATTGCCATTCAACGATTAGAAAGACAAGTTAGGTGAATCATATGGAACAGCTTTAAGAAGATTTCAAGAATTAGAGAAAAGACTGATAAAGGATCCTAAACTATATGAAGAATACCGAAAATTTCTTAATGAATATGAAGCATTGGGACATATGACACAAGTTGAAGAGTCAAACTTGAAGAACGGATACTTTCTTCCGCATCATGCAGTTGTGAAGGAGTCAAGTACTACAACAAAAGTGAGAGTAGTGTTTAACGCTTCTGCAAAAACAACAACTGGCTTGTCACTGAATGATGTGTTACTCACCGGTTTAGTAGATCAAGATCTATTCTCAATAGTTATGAGATTTCGTTTACACCCTATAGTTATGACAGCAGACATTGAAAAAATGTATAGACAGGTGTTTATACATAAAGAGGATCGTAAATATCAAAGAATAATATGGAGAAACAAACCAGAGGAACCTCTTCAAATTAAAGAGCTTAACACAGTAACCCAGGGGATGACTTCAGCACCACAACAAGCAATTGACTCAATAAAGCAGTTATCAAAAGATGAAGCAAAAAGGTATCCAGAAGCATCAAAGATTATTATTGAAGACACTTATGTTGATGATGTACTGACGGGTGCGAAGACGGTGGAACAAGCAAAAATATTGAAGAAGCAGCTTACTGATTTATTAAGTAGCGGAGGTTTTCACTTGAGAAAATGGGCTTCCAATCATCCACATCTCATAGAGGAACAGCAAACTGATAATGGAGCAGAAGAACACATCATGATAGATTCTCAAAATATACACAAAACATTGGGAATTCTATGGAATCCACACCAAGATTGTTTCCTGTATCGAATTACAGTACAACCTATAGAGGATAAGGTGACAAAACGTTCTATATTGTCACAAATTGCATCTCTATATGATCCACTTGGCCTATTAGGATCAGTTATTGTTAAAGCTAAAATACTTCTTCAGGTCTTGTGGAAACTACAGCTAACATGGGATGAAGCAGTTCCAGAGGAAATCTACACAGCATGGAAAACCTTTCAGGATCAAAAGAGTGAACTAAATAACATCACCTTTCCACGACAAGTCTGCATAGCACAATACACAAGTCTAGAGTTACATGGGTTTGCAGATGCAAGCGAAACAGCGTATGGAGCATGTTTATACATCAGATCATCAAATGGCCAAGAATCACATGTGGTATTGGTTTGCTCTAAATCAAGAGTGGCTCCATTAAAAGAACTCACATTACCCAGATTGGAATTAAACGCAGCTTTACTACTAAAACAACTTTGTGAAACTGCTTTGAATGCCTTTATTAAAATCACATTTGACAGGATCAATCTCTGGTTGGATGCAACTATAGCACTACACTGGATTCGTACTCAACCACATCGATTAAAAACATTTGTAGCAAATCGAGTCGCTGCTATACAAGACATTAATTTTCAAGTTGACTGGAGACACATAGCATCACGTGATAATCCAGCTGATTTGGTGTCCAGAGGAGTTTTTCCTTTGGATCTTGTTGATAATGCCTTGTGGATCAATGGACCAGGATGGCTTAAGGAAAATGAAAGCAACTGGCCTAACTCCAACCCAACGATGACTGAGATTCCTGAGCAACGGACAACAATCAGTTTGAAGACAGAACGAAGTTTCGACTTGTTACGACGATTTTCCTCATTTGCCATGCTTCGTAGAGTGGTGGCATGGTGTTTTAGATTCATTAATAATTGCCAAACAAAGGATAAGATTAAGACCAGTTTATCCAGCTTTGAATTAAAACACGCTATGACTAGTATTATTAAACTTGTTCAAATTGAGTCTTTTGCAATGAAAAAACATAGGTTAGAAATAGGAAAACCGCTTAAACAAAATAGTAATCTTATGTCTTTACATCCAAATTTAGACTCTAATGGAGTACTGCGTGTAGGAGGTAGACTAATGCATGCTAGTTTGAAATATGAACAAAAACATCAGATTATTTTACCAGGAAAGCATTATGTGACAGATTTGATTATTCGAAATGCTCATATTTCACTACTTCATGCAGGACCTCAAGCCACTTTGTATTATATAAGACAAAAATTCTGGCCAGTACATGCGAAGAGTCGTATTAGGAAGATTGTACATGAATGTGTAACATGTGTTTTAAAGCTAAACCAAAAATGGTAGATTATGAAATGGGCAATCTTCCTAAGGATAGATTCGAATCAACACGACCTTTTTCAAACTCAGGCGTTGATTATTGTGGTCCATTTTGGATAAAAGAAAAAAAGCAGCGCAATCGCAACAAAGTCAAGGTTTATGTATCGATTTTTGTGTGCTTATCAACAAAGGCAGTTCATTTAGAATTGGTGAGCGGTCTGACGACAGAAGAGTTTATAGCAGCACTTAAGAGATTTTTTAGTCGTAGAGGTAGAGCTAATCTCATGTTATCGGATAATGCTACTAATTTTGTTGGCGCAAGAAATAAATTGCGAGAACTATATGATTTTGTTAATACTCAAGAGCATAAAGAAGGAATGATCAGATGGCTCAGTGAACAAGAAGTGTCTTGGAAATTTATTCCTCCAAGAGCTCCTCATTTTGGAGGAATTTGGGAAGCAGCTGTTCGTTCTTTTAAACATCATTTGTATCGTATAAGTAAAGACACTTTGTTTACATTCGAGCAATTTAATACTTTGATTATAGAAATAGAAGCTGTATTAAACTCTAGGCCATTGACGCCTTTGTCATCCGAACCCGACGATTTAAATGTATTAACTCCAAGTCATTTTCTGATTGGAGGATTGCTTTCATCGATTCCAGAAGTTGATTTTACTGATACAACAAGTAATAGGCTATCTCAATGGCAACATATTCAAAAGTTAAAACGAGACTTCTGGAATCGATGGAGCAAGGAATATCTTACCGGATTGTCTCAGCGTACCAAGTGGAAGAGCAACAAAAAGCCTACATTACAAATAGGTGATTTAGTTATTTTAAGAGAGGATAAAACGCCACCTTTATATTGGCCTATGGCTCGAATCACTAATGTATATCCTGGCCATGATGGCATCATTCGAGTCATAGAAGTAAAAACTACGAGCGGAATATTTAAGCGTGCAACGAAGAATGTAGCTCTCTTACCTATAAATAAGACTAGTGAATAAGTTGTAATAAAATTGTTGAACTTTAGGTTCAACGGGGGGCAGAATGTTCATGCGTATAGGATTTAATGCATTAGAGATGGGCGATTATAATCGATTTTAACAAAAATCGATTATATTTTTGTCATAATCGATTATTTTTATTCGATTATTTGCGAACCGATTAATCGATTAATCGATTAGTTTAGCCTGCCGCATCGGGCTATGTCGATTATTGTCATTGGCCGGATTCACCGGATTGTCCCGAGGCCCGACCGCCTGATTGGCCGGTTGCGGTCACGCAGACGCAGTGAACGCAGTCTATCCTGTCTATCCCGCAATTTCCGCGGGTGAATTTACATTGCAGAGCACGTGAACAAGTAAAGTCGTGAAATTTCTTTTTGTCGTTTTTTCTGGCTTTCACATATAAATTTTATAATATTTTCTGTTGTCATTATTGTCATACTCATATACTCATATGTGTCAATACTGTCAATGTCAATGTGTGATACTCGAAACTCTCGAAAGGTAAGAAATAAGAATTTTACAAATATAATGATTAAGAATAATAAGAATTTCCTTGTATAATACAAATAAATGACGACATATGAATTTAAGCAAATCCTAACCTGGAAACAGTGGTCACTTGACAAGCTAATCGACGTCCGCAACTGCAAAGATTCGGAATTAGATATTGGAGATGGATTCTATAGCGTCATCAAGTTTGTCATATGCAAACACCGAACGAGCCGAATCTCTACAATCATCTTGCTCGTTTTACGACCTCGGAAAATCTCAGTATGTTAATCGAGTTATTAAATTATGAGTATTATGACCGATCTATTTTTTTATTTTAAATGAGCTTTATTTATATGATATATTGTACAAAAGTAATTGTTATTGTCTTATTCTAGTCCTGAATTAGGCACAAATGAAACTGCTAACCAACTTAATACTGGTGAATCTCAAAATCAAGATCAAAACCCACGTGTCCAGTCAGACGATTCACAACAAACAGTGACGAGAGACAGAGTAAACGCTTACGCTCAGTAAGTTATACCAATTTGATCGTTAGATGTGAGATTTGATTTGCCACAATATTTTTATTTACGTATTTCTTATTGGATCCTCACAGGGAATCTGCAAAAGATACAGGCAAAGCTGCAAAAAGCGAAGTATGGCAGTACTATACAAAGATAGATAGTATATCGGCACGATGCAACATTTGTATGAAACCTATTATGAACAGAGGCAACACAACCAATTTGATGCAGCATCAAAGACGCTCTCATTGGATGCATGTACCCTCATTACCGTCAACAAGGAAACGTACGAGCCAAACAGCTTCATTCTCTTCAGCTTTAGAAGATGTTGATGACCCACCACCAAAAGTCCAACGTCTCCAGACGCCGGCGAAATCAATTAAATCCCAGAAGATCGACAAAGTGTTCCGGAGAATAAGCTCATTTCAAGGTAAGGTTATTTGTATATATGATCAGATACAATTATAATCTGTGCGCTCAATCGCTCATGTTCAAGAATGAATATACTCTGCCTTTTTCTTTACGCATTGTATTTAGATTGCAATGATTACATTCATCTATTTTCTACTTATTTTTACTTATAATAATTGTATGTTGTAGATGGGGGTTTATCTGCTGCTAAGATAACCAACGCGATTCTTTTCATGATTGCCGCCGACAACTGTCCTCTATCGATCGTGGAAAACAGAGGATTCAGAGCGCTCATGAAGACTACGTCCCCGCTCTACAACATTCCTAGTCGGAAAACCATCACAAAAGAAATAGAGTTAAAGTACCACCAGATGAAGAACGCGTTTCGAGATAATATAACCGCCACTACTACTCACACGTTGACATGCGATATATGGACAGATACAAGCAATCAAAGTTACCTTGGGATCACCGATCATTACTTGACGACAGAGCTCGAGATAAAGAACGGTTGTTTGGCCGTATTACCACTGAGCGAACGTCACACCGCGGATTATATATCGCGAAATTTACGGGATTGTCTCAAATCATTTGGTATAAAAACGTCCAATGTTACGGCGATGGTTACCGATAGTGGCGCGAATATTAAAAAGGCAGCGATCGACACATTTGGTGCTTCGAAGCACATACCGTGTTTCGCGCACACCTTATCCCACATAGTACCAAGCGTCATGAGAACTCTACCGGAAATCGAGAGTATCTTTACTCGCGTAAAAAGTATAGTGACGATAACAAAAAGGAGCGTCGTTGCGGGCGATGAATTGAAGCGGCTCCAAATTTGTAACGGGAAGACAGAGGGCACGGCTTTAAAGTTGAAGCAAGATGTACCTACGCGTTGGAATTCGTCATTTTATATGATCGAAAGGTTCCTTGATCTCCGCGAATATATTTATCCGGTTCTAATGAAATGCCCGACTGCCCCAGAAATGTAAACGCGGGAGCAAATCCAAGTTCTCGAAGATTGCGTACTACTTTTACGACCGATTGAAAATGTAATTACCGAAATCAGCGGCGAAACATATCCGACAGGCAGTATGGCTATCCCAATAATTCGATGCATGGAGATTGCATTGAACAACTGCAAACCCGTGACGAAAATCGGACAAGATATGAAATCGAAAATCATAGCTAAAGTTGAGGATAAGTTTAAAAAAATCGAAACGTGCGAATTATTGGCAATATCAACAATTCTTGATCCGCGTTTTAAAAAAATTCATTTTCGATCTGCGTTGACGGCATCAAACGCTATTGCAGACATAAATGAAGAGATGAAATCGACTAGCTCTCATCCCGCGATAAGCGTTGCGCCGAACCCGAAACCTTCGGAAAACTTTAGAAAAACTCACTCAATAAGCGTATGGGACTTTCACGACAATTTGGTTGCCAACGATATGCAGTCAAACAGCGATTCTTCAGAGCTTCACCTCGAATTGCGTCAGTACCTCAACCAGCCCGTTATCTCGAGACAAGAAAATCCAATTGAATATTGGCAAAGCGTGAAAAACGCGTTTCCGAAACTGTACGTTTTAGCAGTAAAATACTTAAATGTCATTGCGACCTCAGTTTCATCAGAGCGTTTGTTTTCGAAGGCTGGGGCATTGAAAACAGAACGGCGCAACAGATTGTCGGGTAAGCGACTCAATATGCTGCTATTCCTAGGGTCATTATCCGAAAAAGACTGGGGGCTCGCATAACTACGTTTGCAACTCACGCCTCAATTTCCCTTGTAGTATAAAGTACAAGGCTTGTAATTGTATGCCTTGTATGTTTATATCTAGTTTTGTTTTTGGCTGTGCTAAATACTTTAGTTAGCTTTATTGTATTCTCATAAATTTGTAAACGTTCTATTAACGTACAGTCAACAGTGTAAACATTTTCTGTATCCTATTGTACTTGTACATTGTACAAGTTGTACATCGTTAGTAACGATTCGTTACTAAACGTGATGGGAATGTATGATTGTATGCATTTTCATTTGTCCTGATTTCTATCCTAATTTCTTTTCATTTTATTTTTGTTTATTTGGAGAATCGGAGATGCTCAGGTACAGTATGCTTTATTCAATTATGTGTTTGTTTATTTATACTGTTTACTAAATATGTTTTGATTTATATTACAGATATCTGTACGGGTCCCTTTCACGATTATGGATAAGTCAAGAAAAAAATAATACGTCATCGGCATAAAATCTAGTTATTTCAGTTTTAGTTAGCCAATAAATAATAATTTTTGAAATTTTTTTAAATAATATATATTTTACAAAATATAATTTAAAGGCTCATAAAATTAAAAATTAAATTAAGGAATAAAGGGCATTGAGCCGTAACCGGATGTACGTGTTAAAATATTCAATATATTATTACAACAAACGTTTCGGTTCTATACATTGAACCATCTTCAGTGTCTATTACACGAAAGCAAATTACATTAAGGCGAATAATATTACATAGTCTGTTACACGAAAACTAAACTAATTACAATAGCTCTATCATTAAATCACGCAGAAGACGACGATTGATATTAAACGCATGGCTGTAAATTAAAAATATAATCAAATTACGACGTGTCAAAATTCAATAGTTATAATATAAAGTACGTACTGTTCATTGGTCTGTGGTGAAAACGCTTGTACAGTCGACATTGTCGATATCGTGTATGTTGATTATCGTAAGAGAGCGACAGACTATGCGGTGGCGCACGAACGGTACCGCATATATAGACAAAAAAAGGAAAAAGGAAGGGGAAAAGGAAGAAACAATGGTAGGAGCGAGAAATTAAGAAGGGAGCAAATGAAGAACCGGGAGATATTCCTCGGGAAGAGACTCCGTGTCCTTTTGTTTGTTAAGCGGAGATAATTGCCTTTTAATGTGGATCATCTCAGACGTGAGTCTTCTCCCGAGTGACGGCTCAACGTCCAAGATCTCCACTCCCTCCCAGTCAAACTCGTGGTCAGTTTGTAATCTATGAGCCGTAATTACCGAAGGAGAAGAGCTTCTATTAATGTCCATTTTATGTTCTTTTAGCCTAGTTTTTAATTGCCTCTTCGTTTGCCCCACATAGGAAACCTCGCAGTCCTTGCACGGGATTTTGTAAACTACCTCGCTATGAGAAAGCTTGTCAAGGTTGTCTTTTCCCGTCTTGATGAATCTTTTTAAGGGGTGTGCAACCGAAAAAACAAAAATCAGCGACAATAACGTTTTAAATTTTCTGGATGTCGTGGTGATGGTGAGAGAGGGCAGATTCATCTTCGACTGGTTCCACAAGCCTACTTTTTCAGGAAGATACCTGAATTTCCATTCACACCACCCAATATCACATAAAAAGGGCGTCGTTTTCGGGCTTGTGGACAAGGTCTTGTCTATCTCACATCCACAATTCCACAAGAAGAACTTGAACCTAATTATCCGGTTACTCTTAGAAAATAGCTACCCGTTACCGTTCATTTTTTCTATTATAAAAAGAAGAGTTACACAATTTGCTCTGAAAAGGAGAAGAGCAGATATATCGGTCGAATCAAATAATACAAAATACTTCACTATCCCCTACATAAGGTCCACGTCCGAAAAATTTAAAGCATTTGTTAAAACTTCAAGGATTGTTTTTTCGGTTGCACACCCCTTAAAAAGATTCATCAAGACGGGAAAAGACAACCTTGACAAGCTTTCTCATAGCGAGGTAGTTTACAAAATCCCGTGCAAGGACTGCGAGGTTTCCTATGTGGGGCAAACGAAGAGGCAATTAAAAACTAGGCTAAAAGAACATAAAATGGACATTAATAGAAGCTCTTCTCCTTCGGTAATTACGGCTCATAGATTACAAACTGACCACGAGTTTGACTGGGAGGGAGTGGAGATCTTGGACGTTGAGCCGTCACTCGGGAGAAGACTCACGTCTGAGATGATCCACATTAAAAGGCAATTATCTCCGCTTAACAAACAAAAGGACACGGAGTCTCTTCCCGAGGAATATCTCCCGGTTCTTCATTTGCTCCCTTCTTAATTTCTCGCTCCTACCATTGTTTCTTCCTTTTCCCCTTCCTTTTTCCTTTTTTTGTCTATATATGCGGTACCGTTCGTGCGCCACCGCATAGTCTGTCGCTCTCTTACGATAATCAACATACACGATATCGACAATGTCGACTGTACAAGCGTTTTCACCACAGACCAATGAACAGTACGTACTTTATATTATAACTATTGAATTTTGACGTCGTAATTTGATTATATTTTTAATTTACAGCCATGCGTTTAATATCAATCGTCGTCTTCTGCGTGATTTAATGATAGAGCTATTGTAATTAGTTTAGTTTTCGTGTAACAGACTATGTAATATTATTCGCCTTAATGTAATTTGCTTTCGTGTAATAGACACTGAAGATGGTTCAATGTATAGAACCGAAACGTTTGTTGTAATAATATATTGAATATTTTAACACGTACATCCGGTTACGGCTCAATGCCCTTTATTCCTTAATATATTTTACATAAATGTGAAATGCTCAAAATAAACAATTAAACAAATCGAAAAACAATAAAAACCATTTACGTGCCATTTTTCAAATGATCAGTTAAAAAATCGATTATTTTCCGATTAGTTTCCCTAATAATCGATTTTTCGATATCGATTATTCTCGTAATCGATTATTGCATAATCGATTTTCCCCCCCAACATCGCCCATCTCTATAATGCATATTATATGTGAGGAGTGGCAACACTGACGAGGTGATCGGAAGAAGGCAATGCTTCGCTCTCTTCCGCTTGGGCTCTCGTTGCGAACAGACGTGCGATACTGCGATAGACACTAAGTATATTTGTAAAGCGTAACAATAAAAGGTAATATCTTAACAGCTCTCGTTGCCGAACCTCTTTATGTATAGAGGTTAGATGTAGACTGTGCGTGTGGCTTGCGTTTTGCGAACTGCGGCCTATGTAGACCGGGCTTTACACTATTGCGCGTCTCAACGCCTGCGCTGTTTTGCACAATTGTCATTTGTGGCGGGATTCCCTGGGCCTTCTGCCGGTTACCCGCCAAATGAGATTTCTTTGCCCTCGCTCAGATCTCATTTTGCAAGTGAATCAGTTCAAAAATGAATTTCAAGATGGATAGTTGTGATTCCGATAAATTTTACATATTATGTGAATTTAATAATGAAAAGAAGATAGATAAGATAGACGAGCAACAAACAATACCTGTGCAGGTTGGTTATGCCGAATGGATAATATGGGATGACAAGAATAAGGAGCCCAGAAAGCCAATTTCTAATTTGATCCAAAATAAAGAGTCTGTTTTGATGAAATGGCCCTCTAACTGTGATGTGCAGTCTAAAAAAACCATGGCTAAGCGCAAACATATCAAGTGGATCGAAACTGTGGGATGTATTTTAGCACAGAGTAATGGTAAGTCTCTTGTAATATCTTCTTTAAGGAAATTTTTAATTTCTTTGAATATTTTTAAAGTATTTGTTGGTTGTGTTGTTTATATTTTACTTGGCGGAAGAATGAAATCTAATTTTGACTTCCGATTTGCACACACACACACACACACACACACACACACACACACACACACACACACACACACACACACACACACATTTCTGTTCTTATTTTATTGTAATTTTTTTATCATTAATATGATCATTCTAGATTGGACCGAAATAGTAGAGGCCTCGAAATCATGTTTGAAATATGGTGTACCATTTCCGAGCCGAGAAATGCGCAAAGATCTAGCTAAAAAGAAAGATGAAATTATTGTAAGTATTTTTTTTTTTTTTTTATAATATGTTTAGTGAGTGGTGAATTTATAAAACGGTAGCTTTGTTCTCTAATTCTCTTAATCTTAAAATCATTGTTGTATAGGCCAACTCAAATAGCAATAGGAAACGCAAATTAACCAGTGATGAAAATTTGGGATACATGAATAAAGAGATCACCACCACCAACAAAAAGCAGAGAGTTTCATCAAGTGAGATTATTAAAGTAGCTGCACAAAAGACAGATGAAATTGGGGAATTGGTATATACATTGCACTACATATATTTCAATCTATGATTATTTTATTGTAGTGTCTTTTTAAACCATTTTGACTTTTATACGTCTCTTTTATTTATCAACATTAGGACATCTCTTTAAGTGATGAGTCCGAATCTTTGTCGACAATTAGACAAAACCCCTCTCAGAAACTCAGAGAAAAAAATAAAGAAAATAAAGGCAAAATAAAGGTTTGTATATACCTTTTTTATTCTTACGCTATTTGCTATTTTATAATAGTTAAATGGTCTCTAACCATCCAATTCTTATCATTACAGAAAACACAACCATCATGTTTGAAGACTGATGAGTCAGATTCAGAGTCTGATTGGGAGGATCTTAACTTAAGTAAATGGAAAGATGTAACCGTAAAAAATGGTATAAAAATTAAAAATATTTAAAGAGAATGAACTCAATATGTACAAGATCGGATTAATTATTTCTTTGGAAAAAAACTTAGTATATTTAGTATATTCAATTCTCAACAAAGTAATGAGAATATATTATTATAATTATTAGAACAATCGTGTAAATTTTATTTTTCAGATTTTACAACTATGATTCAATGTACTAAACAGTTACAACATGTAGTTGAAGATTTAAAAACCGAAATAAGAGATTTGAGAACAGAGACAAAGAATTTGAAAATAGCAATAAAAGATTTAAAAAGTAAGATCAGGCACCTTACATCAAAAAATATGTCCTCTGACAATGGTAAAGAAGAAATATCCGAAACTTCTACACAAATTAAGGGAACAGATGACGTATGTATCCCAGGACAGTACGCAAATCAAAAAGACGTCGTACAAACGTCTCTGTGTGCTGTCTGAGTATATATTTTTACATGTTTCAATATGAGATTCTGTACAAAAATCTTTTCTTCTTTCTTACAAATTCTTACAAAAATTTAATACTGTGATTATTTGGCTAGTGATTATTTACTTATTTTGAATATTAAAAGCACTATTAACAGTGCTTTTAACATTCAATAAGTAATCACTAGCCAAATAATCACTTACAGTATTAAATTTCTGTAAGATATAACATTTGGCCTAAATATAAATTAATTATGTTTTCTCTGTTTTATTATTCATACAATTAAGGTTGTTTCTTTAAAAGAGGAGATAAATATAGATAGAAAGTGTCATCCATCACTTTTTGAGAATACTGCTCTCACCGAAGTTTCCGTGCGCAGCAGTACACCTTTAGGAGTAAGTATATATATGCTAGCTTATGGCATGTTTAATCTTTAAATATAAGAAAAAAAACTTAAGTTTATTTGATTTTGCAGCCAAAGATAGTGTTTCAAGAACAGAATATAGATGGAACAAATGAATGGAACACTTCTAAAGATGTATGTATAGTCTTAAATGGTAACAATGTAAAATTTGCTGACCTTAATGTTTATACTGCTCATCGCCATGATATTGTCTCTGTGTAGGGACCTGAAGGCAATGCTGAATTGTTGGAGAGTATTAATAATTGTAACGAAGCTATTAATCAAAAGGTGCATTGAAAAAATAGTTCCAAAGTTCCGTGTTTTTCGTCATTTATAATAAAATAATTATTTATTTTTATCAATTTTTTCAGGGGAAAAAAAATGAATCTATTGTGTCTGTTGTGACTGAGGTAAATATTAATACGCATATTATAGTAATGTTTTATTTTTTAGTTTTTTACTCATATATCACATTTTTCATATTATTACAATTTTCACATTTTTCATTTTTTATATTATTAGAAAAAGATGGAACTAATAAAATCTGCAGATGATAAAATTACAGCAAAATTTCCAAATCTTAAAAAAATTAATACTAATATAATTGCGTCTACAACTTCGGTTGTGCCTAAAAAGCTATCTACCAAAGCAGCTAAAAAAGAATTAGTGAGATCACAACCAATATTTGACTCAAAGGTATATTATCTGCATAATAAAATTTACTGTTTATTTAGTTCTATATCTGTAATATTGAAAAGAATAAATACAATTAAAATTTTATTTAAAATTATTTTATATTATATATTATTTTATATTATACTATATTATTTTATATTATATATATACAGGCTATTTTTAATTTTGGATGCAAAACTTTAACTGGAGAGGAAATGGCACGTTGCAAGCATACAAAAAAAATTTCCACACTTGCTCTTGATTTATTTGCATTGCTGTTTACTAAGGAAGAAATGGCCCTTGGAAATTTAACAGGCAAAGTTCCAAATGGACATAAAAATATCACACGTATTCCTAAGAAAAAACTAAATGAGTCCAAAATTAATGGAATTATTGGTAGGTTTTATAAGCATATTTCAGCATAAACAAAGTTAATTTCTAATACAGTTTTTGTCATTGATGTCAACATTCCTTGTGCGTGTAAAGACATTTTCTGTTAAGCACCATCTAATATGTTAATATTTCAGATTATATGTCAAACTTCTTGAAAGACGAGCTTACCAGGGAAAGTGTGGAAAATGAAGTAAAAAAAGCAATAGCAAATAAAATCAACAATTATATTAAAAGTGATGAAGCAAAAGGAATACAATCAAAATTCCTGGAGCACGAAGACGAGAGACAGTCCGTGCATGGTGACTAAACAGGCACAGTAGAAGATAACAATTTACTTCATTATTATTATTATTATAACGATATATGCTTTTTCAGTTTTTCTATTTTTTTTTTAAATAAAGTTATGTGTATTCTCAAAAATATCGATAATATAAATAAATCTTGGTTTTTTTATGGAGTGTTGTTTATTTTATCACAGTTAATCACACTAATTAGCCGCAGATTTCTTATTTGTCACAGGCAAGTTTATAGAACTGGTGAAAGGAAACTGAACTGATAATGACAACTGGGCACTAACTGACTGGATAACTGATTATTGTAACTGATTACAGCACGATTGAAACGAGTTACTGATAAAAAAAACTGGTCAATATTGGTCCAGTTTTATTCAGTTTTATATTGATCAGTATCTGATAAAACTTCTATGCTGTTCAATTGATCAGTTACAATAATCAGTTATCCACCAGTTAGTGCTCAGTTTTTTAATCAGTAACTGATACAACTGTTTCTTTTATCAGTAACTTGTTTCAATATACTGATCGTGCTGTCATCAGTTACAATAATCAGTTATCCACCAGTTAGTGCCCAGTTTTTTAATCAGTAACTGGTACAACTGTTTCTTTTATCAGTAACTTGTTTCAATAAACTGATCGTGCTGTCATCAGTTTCAATAATCAGTTATCCACCAGTTAGTGCTCAGTTTTTTTATCAGTTTCGACTGCATTTTTTCTTAAGGGTCGTTTGTAATCGTGATGTCAAATGCTGACAAGATTTTTTACACGTTTATTGTTTGTAAGCGTGATGTCAAATGCTGACAAGATTTTTTACACGCTTATCGTTTGTAAGCGTGATGTCAAATGCTGACAAGATTTTTTACACGTTTATCGTTTGTAAGCGTGATGTCAAATGCTGACAAGATTTTTTACACGCTTATCGTTTGTAAGCGTGATGTCAAATGCTGACAAGATTTTTTACACGCTTATCGTTTGTAATCGTGATGTCAAATGCTGACAAGATTTTTTACACGCTTATCGTTTGTAAGCTTGATGTCAAATGCAAGATTTTTATAATCTAAGATTTAACACTTTCAGTCTGCAAATGAAGGACCAGCAATATCATCCACAGCATGTAGCCTTAAAGTACTACGGTTTTTTCTCGCATCTCTAGCGTATAATTCTAGAGTATAATTTGTCTGGCGACATAAGAGACAAATGTTTTTCCTCAATCGTCATATTTATAGATGTTTCTCTTCTTGTCTTCAACGCCGACTTAAAAACGCAAGTGGCATTAACAGAAGCTGACGAGAGTTTGTTACGTTTTTTCGTTTTTACATCACTTAAGAGGGAAAACATTCTCTCCGGATCGGCATTTGAATTAGGAAGTGATCGAACAGCATTCAGAACATTTGTTAAATTTGGATATTTTACAGTATTAGTTGGGTATTGACATTGCAAAATTTTTTTCCACATATTGTCGAAACTTAATGCAGAGAGATTTTGTTTCTCCTCCATTATAAAATCTAATGGTAGAGCAATCCATTCTTTCTTTAAATCATCTTCATCACAACCACCGATAGTTGTAGCTACGAATAAAACATCACTGAATGATATTTCTCTCTTAGTATTTAACAAACTTGTTTCAGCTTCAAAAACTTTTAATTTTGACAAAAACACATCATTTATAGGTAATCTTTTGCGAATTTCTTCTGCAGCAGTCACATAAAATGTTAAACAGTTTTGTCGAACTGTTGTAACAATGTCTGTATGCCCCTGCAGCATTAATTCGTTAAGATATTCGTCACATTCTGGTCCTAAAGTAATTTCGTTAAGAATTTTTTGATTTTCTGTTAAAGAGAATACTGTGTTCATGGAGAAAGGTTTTAAATGCTCCTCTTTTAAAAAGTTTCGACAGACTTGGAAGAGAAAGTTTACAGATTTTGAGTGCAATAAATAGATTTTCGTTTCTAATGCTTGAAAAAATGCATTAAATGCATTGAAGAAATTTAAAACATATTTTAAAAATAGAAAATACGCTTTCATCTCTACGTTGCCCATCTGAGATAATAGATATTCTCCAGATTTTGTTTTCTCACTAACAACCATTTCAGTAAGAAAATGCTTAATAGTATCTCAAGATTCCAGAAGTCTTTCTACACACATGTAGTGAGAAAGCCAGCGTGTATCACATAATTTTAATATTTTGCGATATTTGTCTTGGAAACATTCACAAAATTCCTTAAAAATAGCTGAACGTTTCGGACTGCTGTTAATGTAATTAGCAACTTTTTTAATGAAATCATCACAAAATGAGGGTAATTTATCACATGCAGCACGCGCTGCTAACGCAGCGGAATGGCAAGGGCATGAAAATGTAAATAAACGTGGACATACTTCTTCTAATTTTCTTTTGAATGATAAATGTTTCCCTATCATGACGGACGCATTGTCGGATGATAAGGCAACAATATTTGAAAATGGTATCTGTAATTTGCACATTTCAAATTTAAATGCCTGAAACAACTTTTCTGCACTGGAATCTTTGGCATCAATATCAATTAATTTAACTAATTGAGATTGAATATCTAACGTCTCCGGGTCAACATAGCGAACAAGAAAAGTCATCCATTTAGTATTGCAAATATCGGATGTTTCGTCAATAAAGACTGTAAATTTTGTGTTCTGAATTTTGTTAACGACACGTTCCGTTTCGACTAGACACAAAACGTTTGTAATAATATTTTTACATTTTGTTCGACCCATACTCATGCTTTTCAACGCATTTACATCATCTGAATCATCTATATTAACTTGAAAAAAGTTAAGAAGAACTCGAGCATTTTTATGAGGAATATTGTTCTCAGCAATTAATGCGGCAAATTTAATCTCCAATCTTTTTTTACGCTCATCAAATGACAAACGCGATTTATTACTTTGCGTATTTGAATTTTCATTCGATTCGTTTTCTGTATTACAATTTTTTTGTGAATTTTCTATGTGAGTTGTAGATTCTGCATGACGATGGATTTGCGATAAACCACCAACACTAGATTTATCGGAAGTTAAGCAAAAGAATAAACTTGGATCATTTGGCACTTCACGTAACCAACATTGAAATTGCTCTATATCTAACCATTGTCGTTGAAATATTGATTTACGAGCTTTTTTCTTTGGCAAATGATCATCATCATTACTATTTAACAATGATTTTTCTTTTTCTTTGTGATATGCAGAATCCACATGTTTAGAAACATGTGTTGAATTGCACGAAAAATTTTTATTGTATATTACAGTAATATTACAGTAATATTACAGTAATATTACAGTAATAAAGACTATTATTAGATGATACTTTGCGTACCCAAGATTTATATCCATCATCATTAAGCCAATCTTCTACAAAGCTTCGCTTAGGTCTTTTCATCAATTTATCGCACATTTCCATTGATTATAAAATAATGACAGAAAACGAAAAATACAAATGTTAAAATCTAAATAAGAACGAAAAATGTTGTGAGTGTAAATTTGAGTGTGTGAATGTGACTATGAATACGAGTGGAGCGTACGTGTATGTGTACGTGTGTGTGCGTGCGTACCTCTAAAACTGCGTGCGCACCTCTAAATCGTGAAAATGACGCGTTCGTTAAAATGTACACTCAACGAAGCGGTCAACGACACGACATTTTTTAACAAACAGGCAGACACGCATAGAACTAGAAGACAAATGAAAAACGCTTGTTGACAGTGTTGACTCGCGGAACTAGCGGACTATAAACAAAAGATATGGCGAAAGAGGACAGCGTGCACGCTACGATGCAGAATACGACGGGTTAGTCAGAAACAATTCATTATAATTTATTTAGAATCTGTATCAATATATTTACATATAAAAAATTAAAAAGAAAACAAAGGCCAATGATCGAGCATTAAAGGATGTTATAAAATCATATAATTAATTAGCATATGTACATAGAACGGAACGTTTCGACTTCACTGACAATGAGTCTTCTTCAGCCGTGGTAATTAATTAACATGTATACAGATAAAATTCGTTGCGTTACAAAAATATAAAATTCTTAAGCTTATCGAGCTACATCACCGTTCGATTGTCTAACGAATACATACTGTGAGTCTATGTCGATGCATCTACGAAGTCAAAGTCAGAGATAAAATGTAGTCAGTGAAGTTACGTAATTGATTCCTCGTTCGGAGGTGAGAATAAATTGGGTCCAGTCCATAATTGTTCTCAGAATGTGTGGTCAAAATATAAAAAGGTTTTCTGCAAAGATCGTGTGTAACTGAGATGATTGTCAGTAGGGTATAAAGGAGAGTTCTACCCCGGGTGCTCGAGGGGGAGTGAGGGGCGGGGGGGTCCCCCGGCGGGGGGTACCGCGGGGGAGGGTACCGCGTTTTCGGGCGCCGCGGGGGAGGGGGAGGGGGGGTACCGCGTTCGCGGGCGCCGCGGGAGAGGGGAACAGGGGGATACCGCGTTTCCGGGCGCCACGGGGCAGGGGGAGGGGGGCACCGCGTTTCTGGCGTCGCGGGGCGAGGGGGAGGGGGTACCGCGTTTCCGGCGTCGCGATGGAGGGGGAGGGGGTACCGCGTTTTCGGGCGCCGCGGGAAGCAGGGAACCGCGTTCGCATTTTCGGCGCGCCGCGGGGGAGGGGTCCGCGTGCAATGGCCGCGTCAATCCGCGTGACGTCACACGGCGCGCTCCCGCTCGCCGTGTTCTCTAGCTCCCGTTCCCCCTCATATAAGATGTTCCCTCGCGCTCCCGTCCCCGTTCGCGTTCTCTCTCTCCCCCGTTCGCGTTATCTCTCTCCCTCGCGCGCGGTCTCTCGCCATTCCTCTTCGTAGTACGTCTTCATGTTCTCTCTCTTTCTCTCTTATCTTTTTTCTCCTACTCACCTTCTTACCTGTGCGTCATCCGTTCACGTCTTGTCTCGGCTATTTCTCTCGGGTGTCCTCTTCACGTTCGTGTCCCCTTCTCGCTCTCACTCATTATACTTAGATCATTTTTTTAATAGTATTCGCCTTCTCGCTCCCACCCATTATACTTAGATCATTTTTTAAATAGTATTTTAAGTGATTTATTTATTGTAAATAAGATGAAGAATATTTAATAATTAGCTATGAGACAGATGAGAGAACGTTTAATAATCGCGCGACGAGTGCGGCACGCGCATTCTTATCTAGAGTTACCGCTCTGTAATTCTAAACCGCTGACGGACGGTGGACAAGGGGAACGGTAGATAGAAGGAAAGATAATTTTAAAGACAGTGATATGTATTTTAATATACATTTATTTCTCATGTAATGCATCGTGTATAATATTATCTACAGCATACGCCAACAGTTCACAATCTATTAGCGAATTTTTATCATAAAATTTATGCAAGATTCTAACTGCATTACATTTATCGGTGATACAATTTTGGCGTAAAATGGTTACAAATTGTTTAAATTTTTCACTTACGCCATGAACATTTTGGCATAGTTGAAAATATACATTCTCGACGCAATGTTCTAGTTCAAACAAAAAGAGTACGGTTGACGGTTTCATGTACAAGCTGGTGTCGCACGATGTTAATTTTACAATATCTTCGTGACGTATTTTAACGAGTTCCAGATCTCGAAACGCTAGCGATGATGGCGCTGGTGACTGCACGAGTCGCTGAATATCAGCACGTTTTTCGATGAATGTCACCCACGTTGCATGAGGCAGAATTATCCGATTGCCTCGCCAATAAGTATATCCACAAACGACATAGGTCCCGCGTTGATTCCAACATCCAAATATTTGTAAGCTGTAGATGTCATGGCAAATCTTCTTCCCAAAATACGAGGCGTGAGCGAGGTTCAGAATTATGAGAAGATGTACTGTGGAAGAAAAGAAATAAGTATGGAAAAGTATATGAAAAAAATGTAATTGAAAACTTATTGTTTCTCGCACGTTTCATCCTGAATCGGAACGTAATAATTCACACCGTGAGTGTTCATCGTATCTGGAGGCTGTTTGCAGAGCGACGTACTCGAACCGTATCAAACTCTTGACTGCGCGTTAGAATCCTCGTAGACTATTTATACATACAAAAATGCGAATCTTGCAAATAGCGCCCACCACCACAACCCCTCTATCTCTATCTCAATCATCAAAATAAAATGCACTTATAAGGGGGGCTAAACAGAAAAAATAACATATTAAAAATAACTTTACATTATACATTTCACAACACTTTGTCACATTTTACCTCTCGCATGTATAACTAAATGACTCATCGTCAATGTTCCCTGTCCCCCAAATCCAAATAGGCTCCCTGATACGATGCTTAGGACACCACTTCATGTAGCGGATTGCTGTTTGCGTTTCAGGGATAAAATCACAAACGTCATACGTATCATATGGATGATACTTATAACCCAATAAACATTTCAGTTGTGAGCGTGGTAAAGGTAAGTATTCTTCTTCTTCATTCCGATGGCCTTTATATATATCATCGCCATACTCATCATCTTCAGGCTTGTATCGCGGAACGTAATAATCGTCAATCATGCCATGACACATGATAATCTTAAAGTTAATAGGCCAAATCGGATGCACATCACTTGTATCAGTAATATGACATCTCTGCAATGCACGATGTTTAGGGCACCACTTGTTAGTGCGAGTGAGCACGTTTCGAAATCCTAGTTCTCGACCGCGAAGGTTATGTACAATCGATGAACAATAACGTTTGTCTGTTCCCGCGTTGTCCATATTTTTTCACACAGTCAACGTGCTTTTTAAACTCTTGAATACGCTCTAGAATCCTCATAGACTATTTATACATACACAAAACTGCAAATTTTGCAAATAGCGCCGGCGTAAGGTTGCTGCAGTGGCACAGATCAAATCACTAAAAGTCAATGGGCGTGATATAGTTTTCAAGAACATGTCACGACGTGTCTCACGATGCCTTCATCGCACACGTGCAAAACTGCAAATTTTGCAAATAGCGTCGGCGTAAGATTGCTGTAGTTATACAGATCAAATCACCAAAAGTCAATGGCGTGATATAGTTTTCAAGAACATGTTACGACGTGTCTCACGGTGCCTTCACCGCACACGTGCAAAACTGCAAATCTTATATTTTTCGGAAAGCGTATCCGTACGGATGCTGAGATCACCTCGAAATTAGATATGATAAAAAAAAACGATGCGACATTAGTGAGATATAAAATGGTGAATTTGAGGGTATGCTCAGTAGTCGAGGACTGGACGTTGAGAACTGGAAGAATACATTAAATTCTATGTAAAGTAAAATGGATATCGCACCTCTCGAAGAAATGGAAGTTGGAGCCAATGAAGAAGAGGAAGTTGAAGTCAATGAAGAAGTGGAAGTTGAAGTCAATGAAGAATTGGAAGTTGAAGTTAATGAAGAAGATGAAATGTCAGTTGAAGAAATGTCTGATGAAGATGCAATTCTTTCGGATAATTCTTGTTACGACAGCGAAAGGTTTGAAGATGTTGCAGAAGAAATTTTTCGAGTTTTAAATCAAGCTGAAGTTAATACCTTGGATAATTTGAAAAAGATGTGCTGTGTATACTTCTATTACACTTCTGGTCATGCAAAGTTTTGCTCATCGTGTATTGTAAGAATAAGCGGACTATTTTCAAGGCTTTACGCTGTTCGAAAACATGACACCCGTCCATATATACTTATCGATGGCCTATTCTGTTCGGCATGTAAACATCCGTTGCATCAAATAATGCCCTGTAATCTGTGTCCTATTTGCACTATTAAACTGATTAAAGACATTTTGTGATTGAAAGTGCTACGTCGACGTTGCAAACGGATTAAACAGATATATTTCAAAGCGGTTTTGTGAAGTTGAAGACATTGCAATGGAGCAAGAGTTGTTGCAGCAATCCACCCTATTAAATTCGAGGGAAGAATTTACCGCGTGGGAGCAACGATGTACGATGTGACGAGTTTATCGAATCGTTGGAAAAACAAAGCCGAATTAAACGGCCACGATTATCGATCGGTCTCAAACAGTCATTGATCGCTTGTATCGCACGACTCGAAGGTCTGAAAGACTCGGTACGTCAACGTTTCGTGCATGTGGGTGCCGGATACAGTGCGAGAGAGACAGGATTTAGATGGCGCGAGATAGATACGGCTTTCGAAAGTCGTCTACTGACTGGTGTGGTAATAAATTCCAAACACATCGAACCTCGTCAATTTCTCAAAGATGCGAGAGACATTGTACTTGATCGTGTGCGGAACGTCATTCAACGACATGACAATGTAAAGATAAACACAATGTTTAATGGTGAATTTATTGCTGGTGACAAACGCGCGAATAAAAGTATCGCTACGAGAAACTGTGAACTCTTTCGCGATTCCGATCTGCACAAGTGGTACAAGCGACGCGTTATCGAGCCTACTCTAGCATCGCTGGAGGAATTCCAGGAACGTGATAGCGGATGGGCGTTGTCGCGTATACTTAATTTGACTGTTAACGTAAACAAGTACAATCCATTGCATGCGGGGTGTTTTGTGGAAATACCGCAAGAAATTAAAATGAAGAAAGCGGTGATCAACGTGCGATCAATGGACAACGCATGTTTTGCATGGTCAGTGGTGGCTGCTCTGCATCCAACCGAGAGACATGCAGAACGGGAATCGTCGTATCCTCATTATACATCGGTGTTAAATCTTACAAACATTGAGTTTCCAATGACGTTGGATCTAATTAAAACTTTTGAAAATCACAACGACATCTCCATCAATGTCTACAGCATCGAGAAAAAAAACAAGGAACTTGCTATCCTGCCAATACGCCTCACCGACCGAAAGATGGACAGACATGTAAATCTGCTGTACGTGCATAACGACAACGTGGGGCATTTTGCATGGATCAAGAACCTATCCCGCCTCGTGAGCTCGCAATTAAGCAGGCACAATGGTCGGAAATACTTTTGCGATCGGTGAGTATACATCCTAATAGATAATAAAAATAAATCTTACTGGAAAGATATGTAAAAACATTTTATTATTTACAGATGTTTGCACTACTTCAGCTCCAGCGAGAAATTGGAAGCCCACACCGTCGACTATCGGGAGATGAACGAACTGCGCGATCAAGTTACCGAGCGATAACGACAAGTGGTTGGCCTTTAAGAATCACAGCAGGAAGGAACGAGTTCCGTTTATCGTATACGCCGACCTGGAATGTACCCTGGAGAAGATGGAAGCGGATCCGGAAACGTCCAGGTACATGTATCAACATCATCGCGTATTTAGCATAGGGTACTATGTCCGTTGCTCGTACGACAACTCGTTATCAATGTATCGGTGTCGTCGCGATAAGGATTGCGTCGCGTGGTTCGCCGAGGAGCTAAGACATTTAGCTCACAACGTAAAGCCTATTTTGTCCACTAATGTACCCATGGCAGATTTCACGCGAGACGAGTGGAAAAAATTTAACAGCGCAATACACTGTCACGTGTGTGAAAAACCGTTTGTTACGTCCGCCCCACCCCCGTTTTCGATAAAATTAAAAACTTTAAAACATTAGGAACAAGTACCAAAATAAGCTAAGTACCCGACCGAACCGCGTCCCCAATCTGGCATCTCCCCAGTAGTTAGATTGGGAGAGTTCTAGGCCAAATAGATAAATACGTAGAACCCCTTAAAATTAAGACTCCTAACTATAAGAATATCCAAAACCCTTACGGACAGACAAACTTACCATAAGATTTACCGACAGAAAGCTTACCACTTACCACCAGCAAAATTTATCGACAGACAAACTTACCATTCACCACTTATCATCAAGACTTACCAACAGACAGGCTTACCGACACTCGACCTACCGAATCTGCCGATGACCATTAGATAATAATTCCAGTTGGTATGTAAATAGATATAAGTCAGAGCGACGCCCAAGAGGCTTATTTCAATATTACTTCGTAAGGATCCAATCTGCCGATAATAGAACTCACCATCCCCGTCCCAAAAAAAACCTACTCCCACTCTCAGACAACACAGGCCCCTTTAGACTTCGCATGACCATATAAGGAGAGAAATCTAAAACAAGCCCAATGACGCAACCCTTCCACTGACGTAACCCTTCCACCAACGCAACCCTTCCACCGACGCAACCCTTCCACCGACGCAACCCTTCCACTCGACCACCCCCGCCACCAAAAACAAAAGATATAAAAGAGCGAACATCCCAAGGGACTCTCTCAGTTGATCCTCGGACTTGGAAGCGACACTACCTCCAGCTCAGGGTAAGCCCTACACCTCTAAATCCAGAACCTTCCTACCGTCACGTGCGTCTCTACATCTTCTAACTCCAACTCTAAAACCTTCTAATTCCACATCTTCCTATTTCCACTACGAGTTCTAGAAGCATTGCCACGTACTTGTAACATTAATTTACGAATAGCTCTGTTATATTAATCTACATTGTAGCGTTTAGTGAACAATTCTGTAATACTATTTTGCTTAAATCAAACAATCTTGTAATACCGACTCACCACTAACGTCTGATTAAATAATCTCGTAACATTTTCACCATCCAGTTGAATAAACGTTAAACAACATTGCTAATATCCGGCTTAACCTACCGTGGCGTCAGTGCGTGCTATTGCATCACCACGGTTTCAGCGCGTGCTTTCGCTTCGTCATAGCGTCACCACGTGTCTCCGCCATTATGGCGTCCCCACGTGCTATTTGTTACGCCCACCCCACGCACGTTTTCAATAAAATTAAAAACTTTAAAACATTAGGAACAAGTACCAAAATAAGCTAAGTACCCGACCGAACCGCGTCCCCAATCTGGCATACCGTAGTAGATAACCTCGGCCGGTTCTGGCTCAAGTAGGTAAACACGTAAAACCCCATGGAAATTAAGACTCCTAACTATAAGAACAGCCATAGTTAAGCTTAGGAACGCAGTACCTTGTACCTTACCCGAAACCCTTACCACCAGTCAGACTTACCGACAGACGAACTTACTACTTACGATCAACAAGATTTATCGACGGTCAAGTCACCTTATCCGAACCTTTACCATCAACAAGGCTTACCGACAACAAAACACCAATAACCTATCGACAGAAGTTACCATTGCGTTACCATTCGAGTAAGTTACCATTCGCTAGAGTTAGTTACCATTGCGTTACCACTCGAGTAAGTTACCATTCGTCTTACCATTTATAAAACTTACCATAAGATTTACCTACAGAAAGTTTACCACTTACCACCAGCAAAAATTATCGACAGACAAACTTACCATTCACCACTTATCATCAAAACTTACCAACAGACAGGCTTACCGACACTCGACCTACAGAATCTGCCGATGTCCATTAGATAATAATTCCAGTTGGTATGTAAATAGATATAAGTCATAGCGACGCCCCAAGAGGGTTATTTTAATATTACTTCGTAAGGATCCAATCTGCCGATAATAGAACTCACCATCCCCGTCCCAAAAGAAACCTACTCCCACTCTCAGACCATACAGGCCCCTTTAGACTTCGCATGACCATATAGGGAGAGAAATCTAAAACAAGCCCAATGACGCAACCCTTCCACTGACGTAACCCTTCCACCAACGCAACCCTTCCACTGACGTAACCCTTCCACCAACGCAACCCTTCCACTGACGCAACCCTTCCACTCGACCACCCCCGCCACCAAAAACAAAAGATATAAAAGAGCGGACATCCCAAGGGACTCTCTCAGTTGATCCTCGGACTTGGAAGCGACACTACCTCCAGCTCAGGGTAAGCCCTACACCTCTAAATCCAGAACCTTCCACGTGCGTCTCTACATCTTCTAACTCCAACTCTAAAACCTTCTAACTCCACATCCTCCTATTTCCACTACGAGTTCTAGAAGCATTGCACTTGTAACATTAGTTTACGAATAGCTCTGTTATATTAATCTACATTGTAGCGTTTAGTGAACAATTCTGTAATACTACTTTGCTTAAACCAAACAATCTTGTAATACCGACTCACCACTAACGTCCGATTAGATAATCTCGTAACATCTCCACCATCCGGTTGAATAAACGTTAAACAACATTGCTAATATCCGGCTCAACCTATCGTGGCGTCAGCGCGTGCTATTGCATCACCACGGTTTCAGCGCGTGCTTTCGCTTCGTCATAGCGTCACCACGTGTCTCCGCCATTACGGCGTCCCCACGTGCTGTTGCATCACCTTGCATCACCTCATAGGACCACGTGGTCGTTGTATCCTATAGTGTTACAAATGCTACGATTGTAATCGCGCTTTAGTATACTCTTACACTGTAATCACGCGTTAGTCTATAGTTTTATCAATTTGTAACCACTAAATACTCCGTAATATACAATTAATTTTACACGATCTCGTATATTTTACACGTCCTTCCACTAACTCCCCAACTCCTCCCACGTAGACTTTCGCCTTCGGATAAACCTTATTAACGCTATAACAAATACCCAGTCACCGGTCTTTTCCCTATAACCATCCGCACGCGGGGCAGTGCTGCACGCGCAGGCACGTTTCGTCTGTGGGCATCTGTGAGAGAGGCAGTGCTGCACGCGCAGGCACGTTTCTTATCGCAGTAACGGGAATCAACCGGAGACATTTATCCTAAAGCCGAGTGGTACGTCTTAGCCTACGGGCGTCTGCGAGGAGAGTCAGTGCTGCACGCGCGGGCACGATCTCTTGCATAACGACAAGACTACTCGGAACTATTTTGTTAACACTACGCGATCACTTCCGGCAACAACTAATGCCAGGAAAACGAAAAGGTGGAATTAAACACCGTACCCGCAGACTGAATCGTCTCCTCTACAAATCTCCCTACAACCCAGTGCTGGGAGTCGACCTCGACTACGCGAACGACCCCGAATACGATAAATATTTCTTGAACCCCGCGCGCAAGGCAGACGAAAAACAAAGTAGTGAAAATTTAGACTCGGTGCGCGAAGTGACCACGAGTGCCTACGTACCCCTGAGCAGGAAAGAGTCGCGGGCAAATTATCGGGCCTTCTCAAACAACCGTGGCTACCGACTAATTCCACTAACGCTGCCTGCACATCCGCCCATTCCATCCTGGGAGTGGATCGAATCCATCAGAGAGGACGACCCCCGTCGCACGAAGTACACTCAACAACGCGCAGAGATCCTCCATCAACATTACGACGCCGCAACTCCCGCACATTGGGGCACCGCGGATCATCCCCTGGAGCTTGATTAGCTGCACATAAGGTAAGTCCCCCCCAATTATATAAGCGGACGCTATGAGCGAAAGGCCCTCACGACCCAACGCGTCGCGTCGTATTCCGTCATCACTCTCTCGAATCGCGCGTAGAAATTGGCTGTCCCGCGCGATCTGTGTCTTTACCGTGTGCCACCAGAATCGGAATAGTAAACATTATCTTTGCGAATCGTGTTACTCTGACTTATCCACATAAGAACGCAGCCGTTACGACCTTGTGATCCGACACTATTTACATATCGGGTTCCGGTACAGACTAGAGGAGTGTGATTCTTGTGACGTCATAATCGGGGAAACTCAAGAACCCGCCGCGTGTCCCACGTGTTCCGAGATATTCCGTGACGTAACCCAATCAGTAGAATACGAAGGGGGACAGCAGCACCTCGAACGAGAGCCCACTATCATCGCTATTTCCCAAACTAGAAGGGGGCCACAGTCGTATGTGTCCTAGACTCCCGGTCAACCAACGTTCTTTGGGAGTGCTTCCCCCTCCTTCCCCGTTCAAGGCCTGGTTGATGAACGGTGTCTGCGTCTACTGTCTGTTTTTCCGGAACAAAACCACCGACGTAATTATCTGTGAGGATTGCCTACTCGATAACTATCAACCCGTCCGATAAGAATTTGAAGGGATCCTCAGGCACTTTGTACAGTATGGTCCGCGAACGGAGTTTCCGACGTGTAGCGATTGCAACAAAACCCTAGCTGACTATCGCCCGACATTCGAGTGCTATTCTTGCACAGAAGTAGAAGAGGTATTCGAGCGATTTCTCCTGCGCGAACGCGAAGAACCACATAATACAGATCTCCCCGTCAGAGTCAGAATCGGACAGACTACTTGGTGATAAAGTTCGGATCGCGAATTACCCTGTCGCGGGTATCCCCGGGTAGAACCCCTTGGTTCAGTAACCTGAAATGCGACACAGTCCCCCGCGTAAGATCCGAGTTCCGCTTAACGGCCGCGATCAGCCGGGACGTAACACCCGTTATCTCTTCACCGTTCGCGCGGTGTCTCGCGCTCCCACCCATTAGATTATTTTTAAATATTATTTTAAGAGAATTTGCTTACCACCGCTGGATTTGAACCCCTGGCTCTTGAGTCAGTCACCTTCGACATTTTGCGACATAGTAAATCCAATTATAACCAAAGGAACGGTATCTATAATTCTATTTCGCGGGGAACAATATGCGACTGAATTTTGCTCATTATTGTCATCAATCGCCACTGTGTCCTCTTGCACCCGCGATTATTTCCTTTTCCGCGTAACGCCTACGTTTGGCGCAGCACCGAATACGTTTAGTGCACGGATTGGCGCCTTTCTCTTATACCGACTATAAGCAGAGATAGATTATGTATGCAGAACGATTTTATACAAAATGCACTCAGACACCATGTTTTTACCACATCACACTATCAGTCATAAACAGTGCAAATACCTCACTATGTCAACTCTCCACAAATGCACTCTAGAACAATTTCTCATACGCGGTTCGCCGATCTTCACGATTTTGAATTTACTATTGAGCACCGGTTTGCACAAGTTTTCGTATTCGTCAAGCATGGCAACCGACTCTCACTTCCAGTCCTCAACTACTGAGCGTACCCTCAAATTCATCCTTCTATATCTCACTATTGTCACATCGTTTGTTTATCATATCTAATTTCACCATGATCTCAGCATCCGTACGGATGCGCCTTGCGAAAAACCTATGACGTACAGTTTTGCACGTGTGCAATGAAGTTACCACGAGACACGTATGTTCTTGTCTTTAAAACATCTCTTAAACAACTACCAAACAAGTAAAAACATCTTTAAAAACAGCTATCAAACAAGTAAAACATCTTTAAAAACAAATATCGAACATCTTTTAAACATCTTTAAAAACAACTAAAACATCTTTAAGAACAACTAAAACATCTATATTATATTACAAACTATGTGGGAAAAGGAAATAAAACCGTTTAAAGATCGCGAGTGCGGCACGTGCCGTCTTATCGAGAGTTACCGCTCTGTAATTCTAAACTGACGGTGAACAAGGGAACGGATAGACAGAAGGAAAGATAATTTTAGATACAGTGATATGCATTTTAATATACATTTATTTCTCATGTAGCGCATTATACACAATAGTATCTAAAGTGTAGGTCAACAGTTCACAATCTATTAGCGAATTTTTATTGTAAAAAATCACGCAAGATTCTAACTGCATTACATTTACTCCTTCTCTCCTCCTCCTCCTCCTCCTCCTCCTCCTCCTCCGAGGACATAGGTCCCGCGTTGTTTCCAACATCCAAAAATTTATACGCTGTAGATGTCATGGCAAATCTCCTTCTCAAAATACGAGGCGTGTAGTGAGGCTCAGAATTATGAGAAGATGTACTGTAAAAAAAAGAAATATGTATGGAAAAGTATATGAAAAAAAAAAAAAAAAAAAAAAAAAAAAAAAAAAAATGTAATTGAAAACTTACTGTTTCTCGCACGTTTCATCCTGAATCGGAACGTAGTACTTCACACCGTGAGTGTTCATCGTAACTGGGGGCTGATTGCGACGTACTCGAACCGTATCAAACTCTTGACCGCGCTCTAGAATCCTCATAGACCATTTATATGTACACAAAAATGCGAATCTTGCAAATAGCACCAATGTACGGCTGCTGCAGGGTGACAACTACCACAATCCAAATATATGTTAAATGTGATATCTTTGTCAAGAACATTCGTGATAAGATCACCTCATCGGGCAATAGCATCAAATATGATTTTTTTTCAAGGACACATCGCGACGTGTTTCGCGATGATTTTATCGCACACGTGCAAAACTGCAAATTTTGCATTTTTCTGGTCGATGTACGGTTGCTGCATTGATACAGATCAAATCACCGAAAGTCAAAGGCGCGATATCGTTTTCAAGAACATACGTGTCTCGCGATGATTTCATCGAACACGTGCAATACTGCAAATCTTGCATTTTTCTGTTCGATGTACGGCTGCTGCAGTTATATAGATCAATTCATCATAAGTCGATGGCGTGATATCGTTTTCAAGAACATGTCGCGACGTGTCTCGCATGATTTCATCGACACACGTGCAAAACTGCAAATTTTACAATTTCGTACAAGTCAATGGCGCGATATCGTTTTCAAGAACATACATGTCTCGCGATAATTTCATCGCACACATGCAAAACTGCAAATTTTGCAAATAGTACCAATATGTGGATACTGATGCAGGTATACAATCAACTACTATCGAACCGCTATCAAACAACTATCAAACAACTAAAACATCTTTAAAAACAGCTATCAAACAACTATCAAACGACTAAAACATCTTTAAAACAACTATCAAACAAGTAAAACATCTTTAAAAACAGCTATCAAACAACTATCAAACGACTAAAACATCTTTAAAACAACTATCAAACAAGTAAAACATCTTTAAAAACAACTATCAAGCAACTAAAACATCATTAAAACATCTTTTAAACATCATTAAAAAACAACTAAAACATCTTTAAAACAGCTAAAACATCTTTAAAAACAACTAAAACATATTTAAAAACAACTAAAACATCTATATTATACTACAAACTATGTGGGAAAAGGAAATAAAACATTTATATTTTAAACATTATTTCTATTATAATTTTTAGGGAGTAACATACCAGTTATATTAGCGATTTAAATAACATAGAAGAAAATGATAAATTTATCTGACAGCTCCTACGTACGTTGTAAGCATAAAGTTCGAGTTTCGCATTAATTATTCGAAGTCATACAGTAATGTGGGGATGTTGCGGGAACAGGGACAGAAAGCCAGTCAAACATAGTATAAATTGTGACCAAAGGTTCTTTAGAATAGTTTATTGTTAAGTTTATTATAGTAGTTTATTAGCAGTACAGAACTATCTGCCGATTGCACACACAATAATCCCAACATAAGACATAAGCGTTTATACGTAATTCTTCCGCTCTTTGCGCAAGCCGCCAATGCATCGACGAAACACACACGGGTATGACAAGCATAGTATATTTAACAACATACAGAACATCAATAATACAATATGCAATAGTCATCTCTTACTATATATATATATATATATATATATATATATATATATATATATATATAATGCTAATAAGGCTCTGTGATTGGTTCATAATATCTTAAGACCGTACTTAAGACGGTTTTAAATACAAAAACCGACTATGAATACTGGCCTAAGACATTTATGCTTAAGACGGTCTTGAAATAAGATCCGAAATGATTGGCCACATCTTGAAAAATTAAAGATTATAAAGAAGTACTATATTAAAATGTGTTTAATTATAAATACAAAAATATTTATATTTAAATATATATTTATTAAATATTTTTGTATTTATAATTAAAAACATTTTAAGAGTATATATTTCTTTATAATCTTTAATTTTTTAACATGTGGCCAATCATTGTAGAGTGGCCAACAACTGTATTGTTAACCCTTATCATACAAATGGATACACCATGATATAGGGTGATTTTTTGTATGCTAGCTTTTATACACTATGAGACGGGTTACCAATGAATTACCGCCGATAAGTCAATTACAACTGCAGTCGGTAATCTGTCCCATAAAGTAAAAAGCTGGAGGTACGCTGAATCATACCTTACAAGCTTGTGACTGGTGGAACCGTTAGTACAGTCGAGCGGCACTTTTCTTACCAGTTACTTATACTCCGCGCTTTGCGTTATTCACTTATTCAGAATAACTGCAAAAGCTGCCGGACGAACAGTTCATCTTGGTCAGTGATCAGACGGAAATTGAATTTTTATCGGTGAGAAATAATCGAAGACTATTATGGTCCGAAGCGCTACGATTAATATTTCAAAAGTTACAGCCCTTCAAAGTGCCCCCCCCCCCCAAAAATTAAAAACTTTTTTCCGAAGTTCAGGCGGGAATTCTGGCGAATGTTTTGGTCGCCCCTCGAAGAGTTCTATCGAAGACTATTATGTTCCTAAGCGCTACGATTAATATTTCAAAAGTTACAGCCCTTCAAAGTGCCCCCTCAAAAATTAAAAACTTTTTTCCGGAGTTCATGCGGAAATTCTGGCGAATATTTTGGACGCACCCCGAAGAGATCTATCGAAGACTATAATGGTCCGGAGCGCTACAATTAATATTTCAAAAGTTATACCACTTCATGTGCCCCCCCAAAAATTAAACACTTTTTTCCGGAGTTCCGGCAGGAATTCTGGTCGTCCCCCGAAGAGTTCTATCGAAGACTATAATGGTCTGAAACGCTACAATTAATATTTCAAAAGTTACAGCCCTTCATGTGCTCCCCAAAAATTAAACACTTTTTTCCGGAATTCAGACAGGAAATCTGGACGCCCCCCGAAACGTTCTATCGAAGACTGTTATGGTCCGAAGCGCTACGGTTAATATTTCAAAAGTTACAGCCCTTCGAAGTGCCCCCCCAAAAATTAAAAACTTTTTTCCGGAGTTCAGGCGGGAATTCTGGTGAATGTTTGGTCGCCCCTCGAAGAGTTCTATCGAATTTTAATATAGTCCGAACTGCTACGATTAATATTTCAAAAGTTACAGCCCTTCATGTGCCCCCCCCCCCCACCCAAAATTAAACACTTTTTTCCGGAGTTCAGGCGGGAATTCTGGTCGCCCCCCGAAAAGTTCTATCGAAGACTTTAATGGTCCGAAACGCTACAATTAATATTTCAAAAGTTACAGCCCTTCATGTGCCCCCCCACCCAAAATTAAACACTTTTTTCCGGAGTTCAGGCGGGAATTCTGGCCGTCCCCCGAAGAGTTGTATCGAAGACTATTATAGTCCGAAGCGCTACGGTTAATATTTCAAAAGTTACAGCCCTTCGAAGTGCCCCCCACAAAAATTAAGAACTTTTTTCCGGAGTTCAGGCGGGAATTCTGGCGGATGTTTTGGTCGCCCCCCGAAGTGTTCTTCGAAGACTATATTGGTCCGAAACGCTACAATTAATATTTCAAAAGTTACAGCCCTTCATGTGCCCCCCAAAAATTAAAAAAATTTTTTCCGGAGTTCTGGCGGGAATTCTGGCGAATGTTTTGATCTCCCCCCAAAGAGTTCCATCGAAGTCTGTTATGGTCCAAAGCGCTACGATTAAAATTTCAAAAGTTGCAGCCCTTCAAAGTGCCCCCACCCCCCCTATCAACTATTAAAAACTTTTTTCCGGAGTTCAAGCGGGAATTCTGGTCGCCCCTAGAAAGGTTCTATCGAAGACTATTATTGTTCGAAGCGCTACGATTAATATTTCAAAAGTTACAGCCTTACATGTGCCTCCCCAAAATTAAAAACATTTTTCCGGAGTTCAGGCCGGAATTCTGGCGGACTTTTTGTCGCACCCCGAAAAGTTCTATCGAAGACTATTATTGTTCGAAGCGCTACGATTAATATTTCAAAAGTTACAGCCCACGAAATGCCCCCCCTCCCAAAATTAAAAACTTTTTTTCAGAGTTCTGGCGAAAATACTGGCGGATGTTGGTCGCCCCCTGAGGAGGTCTATTGAAGACTATTATGGTCCGAAGCGCTACGATTAATATTTCAAAAGTTACAGCCCATAAAATGCCTCCACCCCCCCAACTATTAAAAACTTTTTTCCGGAGTTCAAGCAGGAATTCTGGCGGATGTTTTGGTCGCCCCCGAAGTGTTCTATCGACTATATTGGTCCGGAGCGCTACAATTAATATTTCAAAAGTTACAGCCCTTCATGTGCCCCCCCAAAAATTAAACACTTTTTTCCGGAGTTCGGGCGGAAATTCTGGTCGCCCCCCGAAGTTCTATTGAAGACTTTTATGATCCGAAGCGCAACAATTAATATTTCAAAAGTTACAGCCTTACATGTGCCTCCCAAAAATTAAAAACTTTTTTCCGGAGTTCAGGCGGGAATTCTGGCGAATGTTTTGGACGCCCTCCGAAGAGTTCTATCGAAGACTATTATGGTCCGAAGCGCTACGATTAATATTTCAAAAGTTACAGCCCTTCAAAGTGCCCCCTCCCTCCTCAAAATTAAAAACTCCGGAAAAATGTTTTTAATTTTTGGGGGGGGGCACGTGAAAGACTGTAACTTCTGAAATATTAATTGTAGCATTTTGGACCATAATAGTCATCGATAGAACCTTCCTGGGGACGACCAGAATTCCCGCTAGAACTCCGGGAAAAATTTTTTTATTTTTTATGGTGGCACATGAAAAGCTGTAACTTTTGAAATATTAATTGTAGCATTTCGGACCATTAATGTCTTTGTTAGAACTTTTCGGAGTGCGACAAAAAGTCCGCCAGAATTTCCGCCTGAACTCCGGAAAAAAGTGTTTAATTTTTAGGGAGCACATGAAGGGCTGTAACTTTTGAAATATTAATTGTAGCGCTTCGGACCATAGTAGTCTTCGATAGATCTCTTCGGGGGGCGTCCAAAACATTCGCCAGAATTCCCGCCGGAACTCCGGAAAAAAGTTCTTAATATTTGGGGGGGGGAGCACTTTGAAGGGCTGTAACTTTTGAAATATTAATCGTAGCAATTCGGACCATAATTGTCTTCGATAGACCTCTTCAGGGGGCGACCAATATCTGCCAGAATTTTCGCCAGAACTCCGAAAAAAAGTTTTTAATTTTGGGGGGGGGGGGGCATTTTATGGGCTGTAACTTTTGAAATATTAATCGTAGCGCTTCGGACCATAATAGTCTTCGATAGAACTTTTCGGGGGGCGACCAGAATTCCCGTCAGAATTCCCGCCTGAACTCCGGAAAAATGTTTTTAATTTTTGGGGAGGCACATGTAAGGCTGTAACTTTTGCAATATTAATTGTAGCGCTTCGGACCATAATAGTCTTCGATAGAACCTTTTTCTAGGGGCGACCAGAATTCCCGCTTGAACTCCGGAAAAAAGTTTTTAATAGTTGGGAGGGGGGGGCACTTTGAAGGGCTGCAACTTTTGAAATTTTAATCGTAGCGCTTCGGACCATAACAGACTTCGATGGAACTCTTTGGGGGGCGATCAAAACATTCGCCAGAATTCCCGCCAGAACTCCGGAAAAAATTTTTTAATTTTTGGGGGGCACATGAAGGGCTGTAACTTTTGAAATATTATTTGTAGCGTTTCGGACCAATATAGTTACATCCGCCCCACCACAAAAACCGAACAATTCGAAAAACCCTTAACTACACGACTCCACAACAATTTCACTTACCGACAGTCGAACTTACCGACAGTCGAACTTACCAACAACAATTTTACTTACCGACAGTCGAACTTACCGACAGTCGAACTTACCAACAACAATTTCACTTACCGACAGTCGAACTTACCAACAACAATCTCACTTACCGACAGTCGAACTTACCAACAACAATTTCACTTACCGACAGTCGAACTTACCAACAACAATTTCACTTACCGACAGTCGAACTTACCAACAACAATTTCACTTACCGACAGTCGAACTTACCGACCGTCGAACATACCCACAACAATTCATCTACCTACAGTCGAACTTAACCGCAGTCGGTCAACTTACCGACCGCCGAACTTACCATCAACTGACCCTACCAACGGCCGAACCCCATACCACTAATAACAACATTCCCACGTAGCACATAAGCACTAAGTATAAGCTCGCGCGACACACCTTAAGTTTAACTAAGAATAACTAACTACTAGCGGTAGACATACGTATAACAATTACATAATCTCGACGCTTCGAGAACTTTCGAAAACACATCCTCAACCCTTCCGACTACCCGTAGCGAACCCTTCCTCGGACAACTCGTAAACATCCGGACCCTTCTCGACCCTTCCAGATCCTTCCAGAGCCTCCCGGAAAAACTTTCCCTAAACCTATGAGTCATACATCATAAAACAACCCGAAAGAGAAATCAGAAAACAGAGCCGATGACGCAACACCAACGCAAACCTTCCACTCATTTTCCTTAACCCTTCCTTTCGACCACCCCCGCTCCTGACACACAGGGATAAAAGAACGAGCTTCCCAAGGGACGCTCTCAGTTGTCTCAGTTCTTTGGACGTGTCATCACCTACGACTCAGGGTGAGCCTCAGTACTCGAAACTTCTATTTTCATACGACTCCTATATCCTCCTACATCCTCTGGTCCCAGAATAATCTTTCGATATTCAATAAGCACATTCAGTTTAAGATTACTTCGTTATAACCGTACTTCGCTATTAATATTAGTAAATTGTAACCAACATTGCCATTGTATAAGACTTTAGTAATATACTATCGTTTTACCTACATACCTCTAGTCTTTGCATTTATTCAATATCCTTGCTCTCATCCTACATCCCTGGCGAATATCACCTTGTAAAGAAACGACGCCTAAGCGTCTGTGTTACTGGTCTTCCCCTTGTTCACTTCTGCACACGAGGCAGTGCTGTACGAGCGGCACGCTTTCGGTTGTTGAAGCCTGCACACGAGGCAGTGCTGTACGAGCAGCACGCTTTCAGTTGCTAAAATCTGGAGATAGACAGTGCTGTACGAGCGGCACGTCGAATCACCACAGCAACGGGAATCAACCACGTATATATATACTATCACTAATAAATGACTAAGACGCGGAAGGGCGGATTAAAACACCGCACTCGCAGAGTAAAACGCTTCCTTTTCGAACTCCCTTACTCCCCTGTTCTGGGTACTGAACTCGACTACACCGGGGACACAGAATACGAGAATTACTTCGCCGCGAAGTCCGCGTGCAAAGCGGAACCGAAACCGAGGATTGTTAACATCGAACGTGTGCGCGCCATTTTCATAACAAGAGAATCGCGAGCGTTTATGGTGCGTCGTTTCTGCTATCGCCTCACTCCGATCAGAGAAACCGAATCACCGTCTATTCCGTCTTGGAGTTGAATCAATTCCATCAGGAAGGACGATCCCCGCCGCGCCCGGTACGCACAGAGACGCGCTGAGATTTTGCACCATCACTACGGAGCCGCGACGCCAGAGCACTGGGGAACTGCAAGTCACCCCCTAGAGATCGATTAACCCCCACAAGGTAAGTGTTTGTTTCTTTATCGACCGCTGTTTCTTTACCGACCACTGATGGTACGTGTTTGTTTCTTTATCAACCGATGTTTCTTTACCGACCGCCGATGGTAAATATTTGTTCTTTTACCGACCGCTGATGGTACGTGTTTTACCGACCGTTGATGGTAAATATTGTTTCTATACCGACCGCCGATGGTAAATGTTTGTTCCCTTTTTACCGACCTCCGACGGTATGACTGGCCCCTCTTGGATGTCAGTTACACAACGTCGCGTGTACTCTAGCTGGTTAGGTCGCGCCATTTGCGTCTTTACCACGTGCCGCCGCCATCGTGTTAGTCAGCGCTACTTGTGCGAAGAGTGTTTCCGCGACTTACCGACTCAGCAAAGATCCGAATACGACCTTATCTTCAGACACTATTTACACATAGGATTTTAATATCAAGTCGAGGAGTGCGATTCGTGCGACGTGGTAATCGGGGAATTACAGGGACCGCTAGGTTGTTCCACATGTAGGTACATAATTCACGATATTACTAACGCCATCGAGAACAACGGCGAGCGACACTTTCTCGAACCTGAGCCAACCATCGTCTCTATTTCCCAAATCAACGCCCACTAAGAAAGCGTACATCTTGACCGACGCGATCGCGAATGTGTCCTAAACTCCCGGTTACCCGCCGACCGATAGGCGTAATTCCTGCTCCTTCCCCACTTAAAACATGGCTCATGACCGGAATTTGTGTATACTCGTTCCTTTTCCGCAATAAGACCACCGGTGCCATTATCTGCGAGGATTGCCGTTTTGGAGAATACCGATCGGCACGGCAGGAATTTAAGGGGGTGCTCAAGCATTTCATTCAATACGGTTCAAACACCGATCTACATAAGTGTTCCGCGTGTTCCAAAATCATTGATGACTATCGCCCCACGTACGAGTGTTCCCCTATAGAGGAAGCTTTCGAACGTTACCTGTTGGATCACCGCGAAGAACCGCATAACTCTAATAGACGCGTGAGGATCAATATAGCAAAAACGGTTTGGTAGAAGGCCGGCCCATCGCGAATACCTTGATCGCGGGTATCCCCGGGTAGAGCCCCTTGGTTCAACGACCCGACAAAGCGATCTAGTCCCCCGCGAACGATCCGAGCTCCGCGCTGCGGCCGCGATCCGCCGGGACGTAACATATACAATTACAGAACTTGAATGTTTAGCACTAGTTTTTGTCCTGAGGAAGTGGCATACTTTATTGATGGGACGACACGTCAGAGTCCACACAGATCATAAGACTCTGCAATTCTTGAGTACTTGTGTACAGAATAACCGAATCGCAAGATGGTTCGAGTTTATGCAAGAGTTTGAGCTAGAAATAGTTCACATACCAGGAAAAGAAAACGAAATAGCGGATGCTCTATCGAGATCCAATGAGGACGCAAATCCTGAAGAAGACGATGTAAAGCGCATAGCGCTAATTAGTGATCATTTTGACGGGGCCAACACAGAAGAATGGATACCGTGGTTACAAAGGATTCAACGACAGGACGACATGTACTTCAAAAAGCGGTGTAGGAAAATCCGGATGAAGTCTACAGAAGAGATGGACTCATAAGAGTCCGGTATAACGAAACTGACCGAGTTGCCGTTCCTGCTAAACACACATGGGGCCTCATAGCGAAGATACACCGATTATTGATACTTTTCGGTACAGACAAGATAATAGCATTTACGGAGAAATATTTCCATCCAGAGTCGCACGAATTGCGAGAGACGTGGTAGCATTATGTAAGATCTGCCAGATGACAAAATACTACACCAGGCCAACAGTGGGAAGACAGTACTACGACCTGCCTGAAGAACCAATGAAAACGGTTTCCCTTGATTTATTCGGACCGTTACGAAGAACGAGACAAAGATACAAGTACATCCTAATGATAACACAGCCCCACAAAAAAAAATTTTCTGTCCAGCGGACCGGACTAGTCAATTCTTACGTATTTTGGGTCGCTGAATCCGAATCCGAGGTCAGAATTCAAAAGTTGGTTCATGTTTTTTTTCTAACCTCAAAAAACATACTTTTTTAGTACATTTTGAGCCGTAATGAAAAAGCGCAAAATATACTAAAAAAGTATGTTTTTTGAGGTTAGAAAAAAAACACGAACCAACTTTTGAATCTGACCTTGAATTCGGATTCAGCGACCCAAAATACGTAAGAATTGACTAGTCCGGTCCGCCGGACAGAAAAATTTTTTTTGCGGGGCTGTGTAATGGATCAGTTTTCCAAGTTAACGAAATTCTATTCAATCAAAAACCAGAAGTTAGATACGATAATAGATACGCTCGATACGAGATATTTTAGAGAAGTAGGAGTTCTGGAAGAGATTTTAACAGACAACGATGGACAATTTATAACGGCACGGTGGCGAAGCTTTGCCACAGAGCGTGGAATCAACACGAGAAAAACGTCGCCTTATAATCCACAATCGAATCAGGTGGAAAGAGTGATGCGCGAATTAGAACGTGTTATAAGAGTATACGCCAGCGACAGACAATACGCATGGTGGAAGATAGTCGGCAGAGCCGAAGATGTCATTAACGATACAGTTCATTCATCAACGGGATTTACCCCGAACGAGATACATTTCAACGCCATAACACATTGGCATATATGCGATACATTACGACCAATACCGTCGGAAGAAGACGAATTAGAGAGAGAAGAGCGAATAGAAATCGCCAGAGGAAGATTAGCCAATGCGGCAAAGAAGAAAAAACAACCGTCAGACAAGCACGAGGTGGCGTCTAGACTCAAACCGGGTGACGGCGTAATGGTCAAGTTGCACCGTAGATCGGATGCAAATCGAAAGTTGACTCGCAAGATTCACCTTGTCTACGATGGTCCATATCGTGTGGCGCAAGAAGTGCGCGAAAATGCTTACTTAGGCTACGTTCCGTTATTCACTGTCAGTACTGAAAAACTATAATGTACGTCACGTAAACTATAGATTTTCAGTACTTGCAGCGAATATCGGAACGCAGCCTTAATAGAAATCGAAGACGGTGAGCCAATAGGCGTATACAATTCACGACAGTTAAGACCGTACAGACAACCAATCCTGAGAGAGAATACAGAAAACAGCGACGGGGAAGATAGAAATTCACAACGTGAGGATGATGATTCGCAACGTAAAGATTCAGAGGAATATTACAGCTTTGAAGACGAAATAAGAGTACATGTAATAAGAATGGAAGATTTAACATCATCGGAAGAGGATGAGTCCAACTCGGAGCGTGATTGGCTCGAGGGAACCGAAACTGCCGGAATACAATGACCAGCCAATAGAAGAACGCGAAAGCGCATATGAAGAGATTTAATATGAGATTCCGAGATAATCCCGGACATTGGGTTATCGAACCAACCAATGAGAAGATAGACGGATTTATAGCGTTTGAGGAACGCGAACATTGTAAAGCAGCTGTAAGGTACATGCGCGGCAAGATGCGCAACAAACAGGAGATCACCAGATTCAATCCAACATCCGTGGTGAACGGATGGTTGACAGATCGCGGTACGAAAGTTAAGTACGAGCCGCGTGAAATAAGAGTGAACGAAGAAGTGATGAAACGTCATCGGGACAACCACCGAAAGATGGAGATACATCCAGCAAAAACGGATGCTGGGCACGAGGAAGAAGAGACTCGATGCAGCGGATAAATTTGTACGAGATTTGTCGCCGATTGACGAAGATGCCGAGGAGTATGACCGGCGAGAGCGCAAAGCGCAAAATAGATCAATCCAGCTAATGAAGGAGTGCGAGGCAGCACGAGGTAGAGGCGTATTCGAGCTACAAGAAACGCCGATCCGAGATTCATCGGGCAACGTGTTGGTTAACTTCAAAGCCATCTACATGATACGAAATTTAAGAAGACCCGAGGATGATCGAGACATAAGTTATACGGTAACAACTACGTTCAACGAGAACCAACCACCGAGCGTGACGACACAGCTGATAGAAAGACCGAGGGCATCAACGGCGATAGCAGGGGCATCGAAAGCCAACCGACCAATAGTAATGGGGACGGCGCGTGCCACTTTTAGCCGCTAGGTGCGCTAGCGAAATTGGGGACACACCGAGCTGTCACCGAGCACATTAACGAGAAAAGCTGTGTGAATATTTCGGAATTTTTTTAACATGACGGGAATGTGTGTGGCATACGGTTGTAAAAATAGGGGAAGGCATCGTAAACATTAAGACATGTCCCCAATTTCGGTGCTACCCTCTGCGCTGAGCTTGTCATGTCGCCGTCCCCATAAAGAAGCCGATTCCAATCCCAGCGGTCAAGACTCAGAGAGAAATTCGACCAAATACGAGCCGAGGTGATAAAATCAGTGCAACATTTACACCTAAAGAACAGAACGAGGCGCGACCAATCAGCGCTCAGCACAGCGATTCCAGAAAAGGACGCAAGGACAGTAAAGGAACCTCAAAGAAAACGAGCCAACCAACTATCAAGAAAATCCATAAGCCTGAAATAATGATAAAACCTAAAGTAAGAGTAATGCTGGGTTTACAATGCGAGTCGCAAAGTCGTGAGTCGCAAGAATTGACCAATCACAGTCGATTATTCTCCTCAAATTCGCCTGTGATTGGTCAATTCTTGCGACTCACGACTTTGCGACTCGCATTGTAGACCCAACATAATGGCGAAAAAAGCCAGAGAGCAGATCGCGGTATTCGCAGGACGAAAGCGAGCCAAGCGACGACGACGACTGCAGCCAGATGTTTCTACCTACCAGGATCGACGAGACTAAAGGTTCTGTCTTTAGAAGAATTCTCAAGATAGAACCGCCGAGGAGAATGGAATCGGAGGTTAAAACACCGGTTCCATCGTCGATTCCAGGACGCAGCGGCGGTTATCTTCCGCCAATCAGGATAACCGAGATGCCAAAGCCGGTCGTTGTGGCGAAGGAGAGCGAGCGAAGGGCCAGCCAATCACAGGCCGAGCCGCAGATATTCGAGAGCGAGGGGCTGACCGAGGAGTAGCTGTTTGAAGTCCTCGAGGAGGAGGTGGAGCGTATCCTGGCGGAAGGAACGCAGCCGAGGCCGGGGGAGAAGTAGCCAATGACGATCGAGAACGAGACCGGAGAAGCAGCAGAAGGAGATCTCAGGGGCGACGGATGGTGCGTGACTCCGTACGCCAATCATATGTCTTTTATATTAAAGTATTTTATAGTGTGTTTTTCTAAAAGTAGTTTATATTCAACGTTTTAAAAGAGTTATTTAGAGTTTTTGAGACATTCGAGTCTTTCATAAAGTTTATTGGATAAAATTTATTTTGATATTTACGAATAATTAGAATAAGTGACACCAACACTTACACCTCACATTTTTGTAATAAACAAACGACACGGTGACTGAGAAAGTCCAGACATAATAAAGATACAATTTAAATAACATTTTCGACGAGATTAAAGAACAGCCAATCAGAATTTACTTTGAATAAATTCACTGATACTTTGAAGATAATGATTCCCGAGAGATATTCTATATTGATTTTAACATTTACTTTGATAACTTTCGTAATTTTCATCATTTATTTAATACTTTTGCTATACGCAGATAAATTCCATTAATTAACATAAAGTCAACAATAGATTGCAATAATGCAGCTTAAAGAATACTTATTTGTCACAGTCATAATATTTTTCCCTTTGATAACTTGTTTTCCGGATATGGACATAACACTTACACTATTTACACTTTACACATAGTATATTATCATATTAAGCGTGCGAGACAAGCCGCAATAGGTTTAGCCATGATATCGCGTTATTTTATATTGTTCTGATAAGTTTTGCGTGAAAGCAGATTCTCTAGCCAATAGGATTAATTCCGGGCAATTTTACGTTAATTTAATATGTTTTTATAAAGTTTGATAGTTTCGCGATAGCGACAGCCAATAGAATCGATTCCTGGCAATTTTAGTTTATTTCGACACATTTTACATTAATTTGTTAATTTCCTTTGATTTCGACATAGCGAGAGCCAATAGGATTTATTCCCGGCGAAAGCACATTAATTTATATGATTTTAGTTTATTTTACATAAAGTTTCACTTCAGTATGGCTTTCATCCAATTAGAACACTCGGTGCTATTTACGGCCGAAGAGCGCAACGGCGGGTCAATCAGAGGCCAGTGTTATGATAGAGAGGCAAGATTCGATAGAAATGCGTTCGAGCCGTTATATTATTGATATTTAACGTTATTTTGATTTATTTATAAAGGTTACATTATTTTGCCAGGCCTTAAGCCTGTTACGCCCACCCCACGCCCGTTTTCGATAAAATTAAAAAACTTTAAAACATTAGGAACAAGTAGGGGAGACCGGGGCTAGACCGCTAACGGGGTAAATCCGCAAAATCAAATATCTCGGAACCTGTATATTGTGCGAACTCGCTATTAACATTGTAAACGCTGCTTATGGTACCCATGTGACCAACGGAGTTTCGGCAGGTTACCTGCCGTGTTATGATTTTTACAAGGGCAAACGTGTTTTCGGAAGGTGAAAGTGAAATTTTCTGCGCGTGGAAATTTTGTAATATCTTGAATATTATTGTATCACCGAATCTCAAAGTAAGTGATTATAAAGAGTAATGCATGCTGAACACGAATCCAGTGTAGTTTTTTCATTATCGTTGATGTCTAATATTTCGTGGGCGATCAGACCTGAAACTTATGTTTGGGGCTTATCCGCTAGTGAGCACCCGGGGCTGATCCGCTAGTCTCGTCACTGTGGCGCGCCGGGCGCACGACTTCAGCTCACGGCGATTTCAGGTTAGGTTGTAACCGGACGCGGTCAGTTGTAGGCTCGGGATGCGCAAAATATCTGCCTTTTCACGGTCGCCACTCGGTTTCACCTTCAACCCACCGAGAAGGATATGGTAAGTATCAATCGAATTATCCGAATAACTGTACTATCTTATTTTCAGGTTCCCGCCAACGATGGATGAGCACCACTGCCGCACCAGGATACCGGCTTCGCCGCGGACCAGGATCACCGATGATGGACTACGATGGATCAACGACGGCGTATGAAGTAAGTATAGGGTAAGTATTTCGAAATAATTGTTGATAATTATTTATAATAAATGAAACATTTATTCATTTAATAATTCACAGATGTTGGTTACAATTGTCACTCGTTACGAACGGCCGCCCGTAATCCTCTCTTTCTTATCGAGAGGATTGACAGCTCGCGATGCTAGAATTTTCTAAGTACCGACGGTTCGAGAACGTTGACTAATTCGATGTTAATTGGTAACTAAGTACCTCTCACTTCTTGTCACGAGTGAGCACTTAACGCGTTTCGCGGGCGTTACCAGTTGTTGTGGATGACGGCGGCACTTCGAGAATGTTCGCGTGTCTGGAATATTCTAAGTCCCGATGGACCTTCGAGAATATTCCAAGTCCCGATTCTCTACTCGCGCTCGCAGCGTGTTGCCGCTTCGACGATCCCCGATAGACTGCCTCGAGCTGTGGCGCTCGCTTCGGCTCCCCACCTTCGCGCGACCCCCCACTTCGCGCTTTCTCCTTCGAGAACGTTCGCGTACGGCGTAGTGGATCACATGCGATCCCCTAGTGCAAACGTTCTAGAAGTCTCTGGCGGAAACTTCCATCGCCAGTGCGTTCTCGAAAAGCCTCTCTCCCGGTGCCGCTGCACCAGGTTTCCACTTTTCGCCGAATCGGTCCTACCTTGACGCCCACCTGTGCGCAGTCCTACACGGAGGTCCCCGAACACGCTCCCGTGGGTTCTCCCAGGAGAAGATGTCCGGGTGACATCGGAGGTCTCGGCCGTCGACGCCGACCCTATAGCCGCGCTACTCTGAACCTGGTAGACGTCCCCCGCTACCGCGTTCCCGGAGAAGATGTTCCGGTTCCTAATTCGCTCATTCGCATACGGAGTTTGACGCCGACCCGATATTTGTGTTCACCACGTGTCGACTTCGACGATTCTGCCGACTCGTCTCGAGGATGACGCTCGTACGTCGTTTTCGCGTTCCCTTGCACGGGCCTCGTCGCCGACCCCATCGCTGCGTCCCCCAGGTCTCGCGCGTCGCGAATCCCACGCTTTTCCCCGGAGAAGATGTCTCCGTCGCTAGTTACCTTGCGCGCTCGCGTGCCTCGTCGCCGACCTATGGGTACGGCGTACCAGGTCTCCGGCATTGCTCCCGACCCGCTTCGCCTCGTGGCGGACTCTCCGTTTCGGCGTTCGTTACCGCTGCGTCACACCTTGGCGCCGACCCGCGGGCGCCGCGTACCAGGTCCCGACAAGTGAATCGGAATTGTTTCGCCTCGCAGCGGACTTACCGTTTCGCCGTTTTCTACCGCCGACTCGTACTTCACCGCGGACTTAGCCGGATGATATGCCGCGTGTCGCGGGACCGAATCGCGCCCGAATGACTCGAAGATTACGTGTGGCTCAGCTCTTACGGCGCGTTTGTTGAGACCGACTCGCGCTCTTAACTTAAAATAATAAACGTCTGAGCCAACGATTATAAATAAACCAAATCTTTATTCCTCGGTCCCTTGGCGTGCCGCTGCCCGTCGTGGGCGACCTATAAGCGGCCTGTTCTAGAAAAACTTATTCTACGGGATATTTATATGTCCTTACACTCTATGGCCAACGGGCCTTATCTTTGTAACTACGCGTGTATTATCTAGCGCCGGACGGGATTTCTGCGTCAACTTTATTATTCGCGTCCCCTGTCCTCGGAGCGCTCCACTCCCTGTGGACTGAGTCCTCCGCCGTGTGCTCTGGCGTTTCCGGCCTCGCCGGAGATGCCTCTCGCGTTGCCCCGCTGCTCTCCTTCTGCCGGGTCGCTGCCTCTGGAACCCTGTCGAGGATAATCATTGGGGACCCCGCTCGCGCGGAACGCGACCTCTTAGCGGGCGGTCGCAAGGTTTCCCTCGAGCGGCATGATTCGGTCTTCCCTTGCACTGCGTCAGTTGTATAGGAGGGAAATGGTACTCACGTATCGTCGCAAAACGACTCCCGTCGACAAGGAGCAACTCAAGAAGGCAGTTCTTGCGGTGAGAAAAGATAAAATGAGCGTTTCCGCAGCCGCAAAACAATTAAGAGGCCGGCAAAAAGAAATGCCACACAAACAGAACCGCAGCCTTCGACGAGCAGTGGGCGTAAATCGAAATCAAGGAAGCAGCAGCGGTCGGATTCTGACGAAGACTTGGATAATACGTGCTGCGTGTGCTCAAAGAAGTTGACAAGCAGAACATATGGGAAACTGCATTGCGTGCGAGCGTAGGGCACACAACACATGCGTGCGCTTGTCAGGATCTGTATTCACGTGCCTTGATTGTTTTATGGAATAGGTAAAACAATCATTTTTTAATGTTTCGCATAAAAATTTGAAATAAATTTTTATCTTTCTCTTAAAAAACAATTATTAAAATGTATCCTATTGTTACGTCCCGGCGGATCGCGGCCGCAGCGCGGAGCTCGGATCGTTCGCGGGGGACTAGATCGCTTTGTCGGGTCGTTGAACCAAGGGGCTCTACCCGGGGATACCCGCGATCAAGGTATTCGCGATGGGCCGGCCTTCTACCAAACCGTTTTTGCTATATTGATCCTCACGCGTCTATTAGAGTTATGCGGTTCTTCGCGATGATCCAACAGGTAACGTTCGAAAGCTTCCTCTATAGGGGAACACACGCGGCACTCGTACGTGGGGCGATAGTCATCAATGATTTTGGAACACGCGGAACACTTATGTAAATCGGTGTTTGAACCGTATTGAATGAAATGCTTGAGCACCCCCTTAAATTCCTGCCGTGCCGATCGGTATTCTCCAAAACGGCAATCCTCGCAGATAATGGCACCGGTGGTCTTATTGCGGAAAAGGAACGAGTATACACAAATTCCGGTCATGAGCCATGTTTTAAGTGGGGAAGGAGCAGGAATTACGCCTATCGGTCGGCGGGTAACCGGGAGTTTAGGACACATTCGCGATCGCGTCGGTCAAGATGTACGCTTTCTTAGTGGGCGTTGATTTGGGAAATAGAGACGATGGTTGGCTCAGGTTCGAGAAAGTGTCGCTCGCCGTTGTTCTCGATGGCGTTAGTAATATCGTGAATTATGTACCTACATGTGGAACAACCTAGCGGTCCCTGTAATTCCCCGATTACCACGTCGCACGAATCGCACTCCTCGACTTGATATTGAAATCCTATGTGTAAATAGTGTCTGAAGATAAGGTCGTATTCGGATCTTTGCTGAGTCGGTAAGTCGCGGAAACACTCTTCGCACAAGTAGCGCTGACTAACACGATGGCGGCGGCACGTGGTAAAGACGCAAATGGCGCGACCTAACCAGCTAGAGTACACGCGACGTTGTGTAACTGACATCCAAGAGGGGCCAGTCATACCGTCGGAGGTCGGTAAAAAGGGAACAAACATTTACCATCGGCGGTCGGTAAAGAAACAATATTTACCATCAACGGTCGGTAAAACACGTACCATCAGCGGTCGGTAAAAGAACAAATATTTACCATCGGCGGTCGGTAAAGAAACATCGGTCGATAAAGAAACAAACACGTACCATCAGCGGTTGATAAAGAAACAGCGGTCGATAAAGAAACAAACACGTACCATCAGTGGTCGGTAAAGAAACAGCGGTCGATAAAGTAACAAACACTTACCTTGTGGGGGTTAATCGATCTCTAGGGGGTGACTTGCAGTTCCCCAGTGCTCTGGCGTCGCGGCTCCGTAGTGCTGGTGCAAAATCTCAGCGCGTCTCTGTGCGTACCGGGCGCGGCGGGGATCGTCCTTCCTGATGGAATTGATCCACCTCCAAGACGGAATAGACGGTGATTCGGTTTCTCTGATCGGAGTGAGGCGATAGCAGAAACGACGCACCATAAACGCTCGCGATTCTCTTGTTATGAAAATGGCGCGCACACGTTCGATGTTAACAATCCTCGGTTTCGGTTCCGCTTTGCACGCGGACTTCGCGGCGAAGTAATTCTCGTATTCTGTGTCCCCGGTGTAGTCGAGTTCAGTACCCAGAACAGGGGAGTAAGGGAGTTCGAAAAGGAAGCGTTTTACTCTGCGAGTGCGGTGTTTTAATCCGCCCTTCCGCGTCTTAGTCATTTATTAGTGATAGTGTATATATACGTGGTTGATTCCCGTTGCTGTGGTGATTCGACGTGCCGCTCGTACAGCACTGTCTATCTCCAGATTTTAGCAACTGAAAGCGTGCCGCTCGTACAGCACTGCCTCGTGTGCAGACTTCAACAACCGAAAGCGTGCCGCTCGTACAGCACTGCCTCGTGTGCAGAAGTGAACAAGGGGAAGACCAGTAACACAGACGCTTAGGCGTCGTTTCTTTACAAGGTGATATTCGCCAGGGATGTAGGATGAGAGCAAGGATATTGAATAAATGCAAAGACTAGAGGTATGTAGGTAAAACGATAGTATATTACTAAAGTCTTATACAATGGCAATGTTGGTTACAATTTACTAATATTAATAGCGAAGTACGGTTATAACGAAGTAATCTTAAACTGAATGTGCTTATTGAATATCGAAAGATTATTCTGGAACCAGAGGATGTAGGAGGATATAGGAGTCGTATGGAAATAGAAGTTTCGAGTACTGAGGCTCACCCTGAGTCGTAGGTGATGACACGTCCAAAGAACTGAGACAACTGAGAGCGTCCCTTGGGAAGCTCGTCCTTTTATCCCTGTGTGTCAGGAGCGGGGGTGGTCGAAAGGAAGGGTTAAGGAAAATGAGTGGAAGGTTTGCGTTGGTGTTGCGTCATCGGCTCTGTTTTCTGATTTCTCTTTCGGGTAGTTTTATGATGTATGACTCATAGGTTTAGGGAAAGTTTTTCCGGGAGGCTCTGGAAGGATCTGGAAGGGTCGAGAAGGGTCCGGATGTTTACGAGTTGTCCGAGGAAGGGTTCGCTACGGGTGGTCGGAAGGGTTGAGGATGTGTCTTCGAAAGTTCTCGAAGCGTCGAGATTATTTAAAAGCTTCGTAATTGTTATACGTATGTCTACCGCTAGTGGTTAGTTATTCTTAGTTAAACTTAAGGTGTGTTGCGCGAGCTTATACTTAGTGCTTATGTGCTACGTGGGAATGTTGTTATTAGTGGTATGGGGTTCGGCCGTTGGTAGGGTCAGTTGATGGTAAGTTCGGCGGTCGGTAAGTTGACCGACTGCGGTTAAGTTCGACTGTAGGTAGATGAATTGTCGTGGGTATGGTCGATGGTCGGTAAGTTCGACTGTCGGTAAGTGAAATTGTTTGTTGGTAAGTTCGACTGTCGGTAAGTTCGACTGTCGGTAAGTAAAATTGTTGTTGGTAAGATCGACTGTCGGTAAGTTCGACTGTCGGTAAGTGAAATTGTTGTGGGTAAGTTCGACTGTCGGTAAGTTCGACTGTCGGTAAGTAAAATTGTTGTTGGTAAGATCGACTGTCGGTAAGTTCGACTGTCGGTAAGTGAAATTGTTTGTTGGTAAGTTCGACTGTCGGTAAGTTCGACTGTCGGTAAGTAAAATTGTTGTTGGTAAGATCGACTGTCGGTAAGTGGAATTGTTGTGGAGTCGTGTAGTTAAGGGTTTTTCGAATTGTTCGGTTTTTGTGGTGGGGCGGATGTAACACTATCATTTTTCAGGATTAGATGTACATATATGTATTGAAAATGCAGTGTAACGGATTTACCCCGGGGGGGTAACGGTTCAACCCCGGCATTTTTGAGATTTCAATTTTTGCACCGTTGTCGTTTTTGCTCTATACCGGTTAAACAAAGCGACGTAGATAAAAATTTCCTGTATAAATTTTGTAGCTAAGAGTTCACTCTTTACAGTGGTATACCAATTTTAACTTAAATTATTTATTTTGTTGTTAAAAATTGGCACCGAAAAAAAACTAGCGGTCTAGCCCCGGTCTCCCCTACCAAAATAAGCTAAGTACCCGACCGAACCGCGTCCCCAATCTGGCATACCGTAGTAGATAACCTCGGCCAGTTCTGGCTCAAGTAGGTAAACACGTAAAACCCCATGGAAACTAAGACTCCTAACTATAAGAACAGCCATAGTTAAGCTTAGGAACGCAGTACCTTGTACCTTACCCGAAAGCCTTACCATCACTCAGACTTCCCGACAGACGAACTTACTACTTACGATCAACAAGATTTATCGACAGTCAAGTCACCTTATCCGAACCCTTACCATCAACAAAGCTTACCGACAACAAAACACCAATAACCTATCGACAGAAGTTACCATTGCGTTACCATTCGAGTAAGTTACCATTCGTCTTACCATTTATAAAACTTACCATAAGATTTACCGACAGATAGTTTACCACTTACCACCAGCAAAATTTATCGACAGACAAACTTACCATTCACCACTTACAACAGACAGGCTTATTGACACTCGACCTACCGAATCTGCCGATGTCCATTTGATAATAATTCCAGTTGGTATGTAAATAGATATAAGTCATAGCGACGCCCCAAGAGGCCGATAATAGAATTCACCATCCCCGTCCCAAAAGAAACCTACTCCCACTCTCAGACAATACAGGCCTTTTTAGACTCCGCATGACCATATAAGGAGAGAAATCTAAAACAAGCCCAATGACGCAACCCTTCCACCAACGCAACCCTTCCACCGACGCAACCCTTCCACTCGACCACCCCCGCCACCAAAAACAAAAGATATAAAAGAGCGGACATCCCAAGGGACTCTCTCAGTCGATCCTCGGACCTGGAAGCGACACTACCTCCAGCTCAGGGTAAGCCCTACACCTCTAAATCCAGAACCTCCCTACCGCCACGTGCGTCTCTACATCTTCTAACTCCAACTCTAAAAATTCCACACCCTCTTATTTCCACTACGAGTTCTAGAAGCATTGCCACGTACTTGTAACATTAGTTTACGAATAGCTCTGTTATATTAACTTATATTGTAGCGTTTAGTGAACAATTCTGTAATACTATTTTGCTTAAATCAAACAATCTTGTAATACCGACTCACCACTAACGTCCGATTAAATAATCTCGTAACATTTTCACCATCCAGTCGAATAAACGTTAACCAACATTGCTAATATCCGGCTTAACCTATCGTGGCGTCAGCGCGTGCTATTGCATCACCACGGTTCCAGCGCGTGCTCTCGCTTCGTCATAGCGTCACCACGTGTCTCCGCCATTACGGCGTCCCCACGTGCTGTTGCATCACCTTGCATCACCTCATAGGACCACGTGGTCGTTGTATCCTATAGTGTTACAGATGTTACGATTGTAATCGCGCTTCAGTATATTCTTACACTGTAATCACGCGTTAGTCTATAGTTTTATCAATTTGTAACCACTAAATACTCCGTAATATACAATTAATTTTACACAATCTCGTATATTTTACACGTCCTTCCACTAACTTCCCAACTCCTCCCACGTAGACTTTCGCCTTCGGTAAACTTTATTAACGCTATAACAAATACCCAATCACCGGTCTTTTCCCTATAACCATCCGCACGCGGGGCAGTGCTGCACGCGCAGGCACGTTTCGTCTGTGGGCATCTGTGAGAGAGGCAGTGCTGCACGCGCAGGCACGTTTCTTATCGCAGTAACGGGAATCAACCGGAGACATTTATCCTAAGGCCGAGTGGTACGTCTTAGCCTACGGGCGTCTGCGAGGAGGGTCAGTGCTGCACGCGCGGGCACGATCTCTTGTATAACGACAAGACTATTCGGAACTATTTTGTTAAAACTACGCGATCACTTCCGGCAACAACTAATGCCAGGAAAACGAAAAGGTGGAATTAAACACCGTACCCGTAGACTGAATCGTCTCCTCTACAAATCTCCCTACAACCCAGTGCTGGGAGTCGACCTCGACTACATGAACGACCCCGAATACGATAAATATTTCTTGAACCCCGCGCGCAAGGCGGACGAAAAACAAAGTAGTGAAAATTTAGACTCGGTGCGCGAAGTGACCACGAGTGCCTACGTACCCCTGAGCAGGGAAGGGTCGCGGGCAAATTATCGGGCCTTCTCGAACAACCGTGGCTACCGACTAATTCCATTAACGCTGCCTGCACATCCGCCCATTCCATCCTGGGAGTGGATCGAATCCATCAGAGAGGACGACCCCCGTCGCACGAAGTACACTCAACAACGCGCAGAGATCCTCCATCAACACTACGACGCCGCAACTCCTGCACATTGGGGCACCGCAGATCATCCCCTGGAGCTTGATTAGCTGCACATAAGGTAAGTCCCCCCCAATCATATAAGCGGACGCTATGAGCGAAAGGCCCTCACGACCCAACGCGTCGCGTCGTATTCCGTCATCACTCTCCCGAATCGCGCGTAGAAATTGGCTGTCCCGCGCGATCTGTGTCTTTACCGTGTGCCAACAGAATCGGAATAGTAAACATTATCTTTGCGAATCGTGTTACTCTGACCTATCCACACAAGAACGCAGCCGTTACGACCTTGTGATCCGACACTATTTACATATCGGGTTCCGGTACAGACTAGAGGAGTGTGATTCTTGTGATGTCATAATCGGGGAAACTCAAGAACCCGCCGCGTGTCCCACGTGTTCCGAGATATTCCGTGACGTAACCCGATCAGTAGAATACGAAGGGGGACAGCAGCATCTCGAACGAGAGCCCACTATCATCGCTATTTCCCAAACTAGAAGGGGGCCACAGTCGTATGTGTCCTAAACTCCCGGTCAACCAACGTTCTTTGGGAGTACTTCCCCCTCCTGCCCCGCTCAAGGCCTGGTTGATGAACGGTATCTGCGTCTACTGTCTTTTTTTCCGGAACAAAATCACCGACGTAATTATCTGCGAGGATTGTCTGCTCGATAACTATCAATCCGTCCGACAAGAGTTCGAAGGGATCCTCAGGCACTTCGTACAGTACGGCCCGCGAACGGAGTTTCCGACGTGTAGCGATTGCAACAAAACCCTAAATATCGCTCGACATTCGAGTGCTATTCTTGCACAGAAGTAGAAGAAGTATTCGAGCGATTTCTCCTGCGCGAACGCGAAGAACCACATAACACCGATCTCCCCGTCAGAGTCAGAATCGGACAAACTACTTGGTGATAAAGTCAGGATCGCGAATTACCCTGTCGCGGGTATCCCCGGGTAGAACCCCTCGGTTCAGTGACCCGAAAAGCGACACAGTCCCCCGCGTAAGATCCGAGTTCCGCTTAGCGGCCGCGATCAGCCGGGACGTAACACAAATTTGGTGACAGCGGTGGGATACGAAAAATTCGCGATGCCGGATTTGCGCTCAGGAAAGCCCGCCGAACCTCTAAGCGAAAAAGAACTCGAAACACGTAGAGCTCAACTAGACCATGAATTCAAATTACTAGCAAAACAAAAGGCACAAAGGGAAAGAGACGAGGCTAGGTTGAAGGCCGACGAAAAAATGGTAGAGAGGGAAAAACAGGAATTGGAAAAGATTAGAATAAACTTAGAGAAGGAACGCGCCGAGATGTTTAGGCAATTCGAGGACAGTAGAATCGGGTCCGATCAACCGCGAGATCCCTCGCTAATAACCACGGCGTTACCCTCTTCGCACCAACGTTCGCACTTCCACATTACTCAAGCCTCAGTTGGAGATCCCCCCCCCCGGAAGCTGTGGAAAGCTCCAGCCCCCGCGTCTTCTTCAGGGAAGCGCTTGATATGGTCCCTATGTTTGACGGCCACAATATCCCTTTATCGCAATTCATACTCGGCTGCAGACGCGCTAGAGAAATCATCCCCTTGTCATCCGAACGCAGCCTCACCCGCCAAATCCTAGCGAAACTCCGGGAGAGCTGCAGTCGTGGTTCAGGGTGAAGTTTGCGAATCCATAACTCGACTCTCAGATTTATTGAGTAATGCTTTCGGCGCCCCCCCGAACAATTAATCAGTACCGCGGCGAGTTGTGCACAATCTACCTACGAACGGGCGAACACATTGTTGATTACATAGGTCGCGTGAAAGACCTTCGTGAAGCTATTCTCGACGCCGAACGACGCGAAGGCAGGACCGCTTGCACGCCCGCCGAAACAGATGTCCTAACAGCACGTTCGTTTTGTGACGGATTGCCCCTCATTTATCGCATGCAGCTCCGTCCGGAACACTACTCTGATCCCTTCGCCGCGTTTAACTATGTAATGGCCATCGCAAAAAGAGAGGAAATAGACAATAACCGCCGCGACGACCCTCGTAAAACCAACAGGGAACGCAGCTCGGAAAGATATGTTTACACTACGGGACAACCCTTAGCCCATTCCACGCCCAATAAACCTTTTCCCGAGCAGGCCGAGACAAATAAAGAACGATACGGGCCGTCCAGGGTAACCTTCCGATACCCACCCGATAACCGTTACCTCTCAGACAGGTCACGCTACGAAATCCCTAGCAGAGTGCGTTACGAAGCTTCTAGTAAATCGCGTTATCAGAGCCCTACAGATCGCGCTATGCAGATTCAAATGGGCCACGCTACGAAAGCTTTAACAGGTCGCGCCGCGAGGATTTTAACAACACTCGCTACGAGGAAACAGGGAGAACTCGCGCCGATAGGGCGAGTAGGTTGCGCACCGATCCCTCAGATAGGATCGCCAGAGTTTGTCGCTATTGCAAGAAAACGGGCCACGTAATAGAAGAATGCCGCAAGCGACAGTATAATAATTCCCGACAAGCACAGGGAAACTTCCCACACCCCTCGAGGAACGCGGACGAACCTCGGGCGGGAAGGTCTCGGGAAATCAGCCGTCCGGTGTGAGCGATGGCAGAATCGCAAAACGAAGTTCTACCCGAATCGCAATAATCAGTCCATTAGATTTTTCCCACGCACCAAGCGTGAACTTAATGATGAAGGGATTAATAGGAGAGACGACATTCATGATCGACACTGGGGCCGCCCCCAATGTGATTAAACAAAATAGACTTTACTCCCTCGAAGAAATAGAAACAAACGCGGGCATCACAATCACGGGCATAACTGACGGAAAGTTTGACACGCTCGGAGCCATAGATCTTGAATACTTAGGATTCAAGATCAGGTTTCAAATAGTAAGCGACGACTTTCCAATCTCGCAAGAAGGGATCCTAGGATCCGATTTTTTGCGTGACGCGTATGTAATAGATGCCACCCGAAACCTCCTAACGTGGGAAGGAATCCCGATACTATTAAACGGGAAAAGCACCAATTCGGGTTCGGCATCCACCGTGGCTGCACCAGTGGTACCTATACCCCCTACATCCAATGAAAAAGAAAACGATGCGAATCAAGAAATCATGATATCTGAATCTCGAGCATCTAAATCTTCTAAATCTTCCAAACCCTCTAAATCTTCTAAATCCACTGTATCCAATGATGCGAATCAAGCATCCAATAACGCGAATCAAGCACCTAAATCTTCTAAAATCTCTAAATCCTCTGTATCCGATAACGCGAATCGGGCATCCTCCGCGTCTAACGTGTCTAATAACGACGAAAGTAAAAACGTGAGTCAAACAAATAAAGAAGCCGACACGAATCGGTCGACCAAAACTTTCATGGTTCCAGCACGGTCACGTACTACCCTGCCACTGCAGGTAAGCAACCCAGAGATCAAAACGGGTTACGTGCCGCGGATACACGTGCATGAAGGCATCTACTTAGGAGATGGCGTCGTCACAAACCGTGACGGTATTGCCTATATCGGCATCATCAATACCGGCGAGCAAGATGTAGAAATCTCGTTACCGACGGTTGAACTTCAGGAGGTAGAAACCTATTCTACCTCCGGCCCACCTAGTTCCTCTCCCAAACAGGGTCGTAAAAGCACCCTTCCACAAAGCGCAGCCGGTCATTCCACCTTAGGGCACAGAATGACCCGAAGCGCAAAAAGGGATCGTAGAATCCTAACGACATTCCTGGCGAAGTCTCGAGTCGACCAAATAAAAAAATTGCTCCGTCTGAATCACCTAAACGATGAGGAAAAGAAACATGTGTACGGCCTAATCGAGACTTACAGCGATCTATTCCAACTACCGAGCGATAAATTACACCATACCGACGTTATAACACACAAAATTTCAACCACAGACGACATCCCTATAAATACCAAACAGTATCGCTTCCCGCCGATGCACAGGGAGGAGATTGACAAACAGATAAAAGATCTGTTAGATAACGACGTCATACAACCTTCCACTTCTCCATATAACTCCCCCCATGTGGATCGTGCCCAAAAAACCAGACTCGAAGGGTAACAAAAGGTGGCGCATGGTAATCGACTATCGGGGCCTTAACGAAAAAACTATCGGAGACGCGCACCCGCTTCCTAATATCACGGAAATCTTAGATCAGTTAGGTAGCGCGAAATATTTCAGCGTTTTCGACCTTGCCTCGGGGTTCCATCAGATACGCATGGATTCGGCCGATGCGCACAAAATCGCATTTTCAACGCCATATGGGCACTACGAATTCAAACGCATGCCCTTCGGTCTTAAGAACGCGCCGGCGACGTTCCAGCGGCTTATGAACCAAGTGCTGACGGGACTCCAAGGCGTCGAACTATTGGTATACTTAGACGATATAATTATATACTCGAGCTCGCTGCGTGAACATTTAATTAAATTCCACAAACTAGCAGAGCGGCTTAGAAGCGCCGGGTTGCGACTCCAGCCCGACAAATGTGAGTTTTTATGTAAGGAGGTTACGTACCTCGTGATCTCTGAAGCAGGCGTCAAGCCCGATCCGAAGAAAATCGAAGCCGTCGAACACTTCCCACAACCACGACACGCGAAAAACATTAAACAGTTCCTAGGGCTAGCGGGTTACTACCGCCGGTTCATCCCCGACTTCTCAAAGATCGCGAAACCCCTCACAGACCTCCTAAAGAAGGATGCCGCGTTCGCCTAGCGACAGGAACAAGAAACGGCATTCTCCCACCTAAAGAAATTACTCTGTTCCGAACCAATCCTCCAGTACCCCGATTTTACCCAACCTTTTGTCGTCACCACCGACGCTTCAGGCACCGCGATCGGAGGCGTCTTAAGTCAGGGACCGGTAGGTAAAGACTTACCGATTGCGTACACCTCCCGCTTACTTAACTCCGCCGAACGAAACTATTCGACCATCGAAAAGGAACTGCTCGCGATCGTATACTCCGTCAACCACTTTAGGCCATTGTTACGTCCCGGCGGATCGCGGCCGCAGCGCGGAGCTCGGATCGTTCGCGGGGGACTAGATCGCTTTGTCGGGTCGTTGAACCAAGGGGCTCTACCCGGGGATACCCGCGATCAAGGTATTCGCGATGGGCCGGCCTTCTACCAAACCGTTTTTGCTATATTGATCCTCACGCGTCTATTAGAGTTATGCGGTTCTTCGCGATGATCCAACAGGTAACGTTCGAAAGCTTCCTCTATAGGGGAACACACGCGGCACTCGTACGTGGGGCGATAGTCATCAATGATTTTGGAACACGCGGAACACTTATGTAAATCGGTGTTTGAACCGTATTGAATGAAATGCTTGAGCACCCCCTTAAATTCCTGCCGTGCCGATCGGTATTCTCCAAAACAGCAATCCTCGCAGATAATGGCACCGGTGGTCTTATTGCGGAAAAGGAACGAGTATACACAAATTCCGGTCATGAGCCATGTTTTAAGTGGGGAAGGAGCAGGAATTACGCCTATCGGTCGGCGGGTAACCGGGAGTTTAGGACACATTCGCGATCGCGTCGGTCAAGATGTACGCTTTCTTAGTGGGCGTTGATTTGGGAAATAGAGACGATGGTTGGCTCAGGTTCGAGAAAGTGTCGCTCGCCGTTGTTCTCGATGGCGTTAGTAATATCGTGAATTATGTACCTACATGTGGAACAACCTAGCGGTCCCTGTAATTCCCCGATTACCACGTCGCACGAATCGCACTCCTCGACTTGATATTGAAATCCTATGTGTAAATAGTGTCTGAAGATAAGGTCGTATTCGGATCTTTGCTGAGTCGGTAAGTCGCGGAAACACTCTTCGCACAAGTAGCGCTGACTAACACGATGGCGGCGGCACGTGGTAAAGACGCAAATGGCGCGACCTAACCAGCTAGAGTACACGCGACGTTGTGTAACTGACATCCAAGAGGGGCCAGTCATACCGTCGGAGGTCGGTAAAAAGGGAACAAACATTTACCATCGGCGGTCGGTAAAGAAACAATATTTACCATCAACGGTCGGTAAAACACGTACCATCAGCGGTCGGTAAAAGAACAAATATTTACCATCGGCGGTCGGTAAAGAAACATCGGTCGATAAAGAAACAAACACGTACCATCAGCGGTTGATAAAGAAACAAACACGTACCATCAGTGGTCGGTAAAGAAACAGCGGTCGATAAAGAAACAAACACGTACCATCAGTGGTCGGTAAAGAAACAGTGGTCGATAAAGTAACAAACACTTACCTTGTGGGGGTTAATCGATCTCTAGGGGGTGACTTGCAGTTCCCCAGTGCTCTGGCGTCGCGGCTCCGTAGTGCTGGTGCAAAATCTCAGCGCGTCTCTGTGCGTACCGGGCGCGGCGGGGATCGTCCTTCCTGATGGAATTGATCCACCTCCAAGACGGAATAGACGGTGATTCGGTTTCTCTGATCGGAGTGAGGCGATAGCAGAAACGACGCACCATAAACGCTCGCGATTCTCTTGTTATGAAAATGGCGCGCACACGTTCGATGTTAACAATCCTCGGTTTCGGTTCCGCTTTGCACGCGGACTTCGCGGCGAAGTAATTCTCGTATTCTGTGTCCCCGGTGTAGTCGAGTTCAGTACCCAGAACAGGGGAGTAAGGGAGTTCGAAAAGGAAGCGTTTTACTCTGCGAGTGCGGTGTTTTAATTCGCCCTTCCGCGTCTTAGTCATTTATTAGTGATAGTGTATATATACGTGGTTGATTCCCGTTGCTGTGGTGATTCGACGTGCCGCTCGTACAGCACTGTCTATCTCCAGATTTTAGCAACTGAAAGCGTGCCGCTCGTACAGCACTGCCTCGTGTGCAGGCTTCAACAACCGAAAGCGTGCCGCTCGTACAGCACTGCCTCGTGTGCAGAAGTGAACAAGGGGAAGACCAGTAACACAGACGCTTAGGCGTCGTTTCTTTACAAGGTGATATTCGCCAGGGATGTAGGATGAGAGCAAGGATATTGAATAAATGCAAAGACTAGAGGTATGTAGGTAAAACGATAGTATATTACTAAAGTCTTATACAATGGCAATGTTGGTTACAATTTACTAATATTAATAGCGAAGTACGGTTATAACGAAGTAATCTTAAACTGAATGTGCTTATTGAATATCGAAAGATTATTCTGGAACCAGAGGATGTAGGAGGATATAGGAGTCGTATGGAAATAGAAGTTTTGAGTACTGAGGCTCACCCTGAGTCGTAGGTGATGACACGTCCAAAGAACTGAGACAACTGAGGGCGTCCCTTGGGAAGCTCGTTCTTTTATCCCTGTGTGTCAGGAGCGGGGGTGGTTGAAAGGAAGGGTTAAGGAAAATGAGTGGAAGGTTTGCGTTGGTGTTGCGTCATCGGCTCTGTTTTCTGATTTCTCTTTCGGGTTGTTTTATGATGTATGACTCATAGGTTTAGGGAAAGTTTTTCCGGAAGGCTCTGGAAGGATCTGGAAGGGTCGAGAAGGGTCCGGATGTTTACGAGTTGTCCGAGGAAGGGTTCGCTACGGGTGGTCGGAAGGGTTGAGGATATGTTTTCGAAAGTTCTCGAAGCGTCGAGATTATTTAAAAGCTTCGTAATTGTTATACGTATGTCTACCGCTAGTAGTTAGTTATTCTTAGTTAAACTTAAGGTGTGTCGCGCGAGCTTATACTTAGTGCTTATGTGCTACGCGGGAATGTTGTTATTAGTGGTATGGGGTTCGGCCGTTGGTAGGGTCCGTTGATGGTAAGTTCGGCGGTCGGTAAGTTGACCGACTGCGGTTAAGTTCGACTGTAGGTAGATGAATTGTTGTGGGTATGGTCGACGGTCGGTAAGTTCGACTGTCGGTAAGTGAAATTGTTGTTGGTAAGTTCGACTGTCGGTAAGTGAAATTGTTGTTGGTAAGTTCGACTGTCGGTAAGTGGAATTGTTGTTGGTAAGTTCGACTGTCGGTAAGTTCGACTGTCGGTAAAATTGTTGTTGGTAAGTTCGACTGTCGGTAAGTTCGACTGTCGGTAAATGAAATTGTTGTGGAGTCGTGTAGTTAAGGGTTTTTCGAATTTGTTCGGTTTTTTGTGGTGGGGCGGATGTAACACCATACTTATTCGGCCGTAAATTTCAGCTAATTACGGACCATAAACCCCTTGTTTGGCTAAACTCAGTAAAAGACCCTTCGTCGCGACTGGTCCGCTGGCGGCTAAAACTGCTAGAGTACGAGTACGAGATTGCTTACAAGGCGGGAAAAATTAACGCAATTGCGGACGCTCTTTCCCGTAATCCGACTCAGCAAATCCTCCCCCTCACCCGAAATACAAAATCCTCTGACTCTGACGAATCCTTATTCTCTGCCGAACCACGGGCAAAGAGGAAACGCCCCATCTCCCCCACAACAAGCTTGGTCAGGAGTGAGGTGGACCCTCTTGCCGAAGAAGAGATTATAGAGGAAAATCAACCCAGCGATGACGGCGGTCAGAATGAGAACGAGCCTTCGGAAGATTCCGATCCGGGAATAATGCTGGAGGACGATGAAAAGGGAGACACCGACAGCACAACCTCTGAGATCTTTGACAACCCTAATGAACCTTTCGACCTACGTCACGCCAATGCCAGGATCATAGAAATCAAAGAACAACTTTCTGGCACGGAAAGACCCCTTGGTTATATTCGTATCACAACAGGGTGAACCGTGTGATTGTGGAAGCCGAATGCTCGCAGAACAAGGAAGACTACCGGCGAACATTGACCCTACGCTCGGGCGAGCACGCGTGCTGACCCAAGGAAGAGCCACGGTAATAGCTCTTCCCATCAAGACATGTACCTCAGAGTACACCCAAAAGAAATGGGTAAAAGAGGCCATCGCCTCGCTCCTCGACGTGTGCACCGAGTTAGATCTGCCCACGGTCGCTATGTGCCAGGGAGACGTCGACGGGATACCACCTCGCGCGGTCCGCAAGCTATTGGAAGATACGTTCCGGGGAAACCACACCCGAATATTAATCTGCAACAATCAAGTATCCATACCGTCAGATACGGAGAAACCTGAGATCCTACGGGAATTTCACGCCTCCGCCATCGGAGGACACAAGGGAGTCACCAAAACATATCGGCGACTCAAAGAGAGGTACCAATGGCCGGGAATGAAATCCGATGTCCAACAATTCATCCGGAACTGTAGGAACTGCCAGTTGAAGAAACTCACCCGCGTTAAGACGCGACAACCAATGGTCCTTACCGACACCCCAGGAGCAGCGTTTGACAAAATCTCCATGGATATCATGGGACCTCTACCCACCACCAGAACAGGATTCTCATACATTCTCACTATCCAGGACCTCCTAACCAAGTATTCCTTAGCTATTCCTTTAAAACAAGCATCCGCAATAGATGTAGCCGACGCATTCGCGAAAGAATTTATTTGCATTTACGGAGCCCCAAGGGCCTGGCTTACCGACCAAGGCACCCACTTTTTAAACGCACTTATGCGTAACATAGCAAAGAAGTTCCGTATCGTACTCGTTACCAAACCACAGCGTACAGGCCGCAGTCGAATGGGTCAATCGAAAGATCGCACCACGTGTTGTGGGAATACCTAAAACAATTTTGCGAAAGGGGCGACTGGGACGAGTACCTGAGATTTGCGACCTTCTCGTATAACACTAGCGTCCACGAGGGCACGCAATACACGCCACACGAACTAATTTTCGGCAAAACTGCGCGCGCCCCTTCAAGCGATCCCCTGATAGAGTACGAACCGAACGAAACTTTTTTCTCTTATCTTGAAAACTTGTTCGAAAAACTCCGCGATACACAGGACAATGCACGCGAGAATCTAAAGCGTGCCAAGGAAAGATCTAAGAGATATTACGACAGAAGAATGAACGCATATACATTTAAGGTAGGAAACCACGTGTACCTTTTAAAGGAACCCAGTAAAGGAAAGTTAGACGACCAGTACACAGGTCCGTATGAAATAATTGAGGTATTAGGAAATAATAACGTTAAACTTTAGATAGGAAATAGAACTAGAATAGTGCACGTAGATAAGCTGAAACCAGCTAGAAGATAAGATCCCCCTCCACGTTGTATCCCCTCCAAGTAGTTTTAAAGCATAGCTATAAGAGCGGCGGAGCGTCTCCAAGGATCAGTATGAGCCAAGCTGCACACCCGGCGAAACCATGTGGCGTGCAACAACAATCATCCTCCTGGCTGCCATATGCGCACCAGTATATACCCTGCTGGGATTTGACTGCAGAGGCGAGGGGCTGAATGTGACGACATTGTCCCTAACGGACATCGGAGACTGCGAATTGGAAGACTTGGAACCGGTTACTGAGGAGACATACATCCAGCTTTTGCAACTAAGCGAATTCGACCACACCACTGCGGTCCAATGCAGAATTGAAATAGACCGTGTGACGTCCTGGGTTCCGAACTGGTCGATCCGACAAAACGTCCTTCGCCGATGGGTCCTTTCTTTGCTGGTTAAGGGAGTGAAATCCCAGGATAATTAGCTATCGGCGATGTAGGCTGTGGCTCCTCGGAGTTGATCAGGATATTAGGTGAATATTCAATGATGGCTTTAACTCTTTGCTCTTGAGTATAACTTTATTTCAAGATTTTGATACAAGTGTTTTATTGGAAGGTGTGGAACAGTGAGATATGTGTTCTTTCTTGATCAGTTCCGCACTCTCCGCTGAGAGGTGAAAATTCTACGCTTTTATACATTTCTGGAAATAGTAGTGGGGGTAACCTATAATGAGTCATAGGGCGGTGTCTAACGACTGTGAGTCTACTTGTTCCTTATATGGTAATGCGGCTCGCTAGCCAGCTTCATTCTATGTACGACTAGATTTTACTCGCATGAGTCATACAGTGACTCCTCTGACTCTTATTTCTATTCCTTATTCTAATAACGATTTTATAATGAGAGTGATACTTTTTTTATTAGGCAATTTTATCGTTAAACCATGTATAAAACACAATACGAGAAATCTTTAATGATTCAATTCTGAAATATGGAAATATGAATGTTATTATTATTATATTTACCTTAGACATACTTTACATAAAGTAAAATAGTTCAATTATACAATTGAAATCGTTAATAGTATATCTAAAGCATGAAAAGTATTGCTCTCCTTGTCTTACAGACATTATAGCATATACGTCTTTCTCTCTCTCTCTCTCTCCTATAGGCTTATGCGCTATCCGCATCTCGCTCAGATTCGTGTTTCTACATAACACGCAGTATAATTTGTCTTTCTCAGGTTCATGAGTGACGCTTCGGCGTTTAGCGCTCAGTTCTAATATTAGTTTTAGTATATGTAAATAGTAAATATTAATAATGATAATAATATGTGTGCTGTTAATGATTCTAATATTATATTAATAATATTTCATGCTGGTAGGATTGAATAAGGCTTTCATTAGCATAGCTGATCAGTGAAGTTAGAATATTTGTAAAATATTATTTTTGTTATTTTTATATTTCGTAACCGGTTGGGAATTTGATAAGGAGGTATATAAGGATTTTGTAAGACTTTCATTGGACTATAACATAGGGTTATAAAATTTTATTGTTAATATGTTTATTTGTTAGTAACAATTTATTCATTAAACAATTTGATTTCCTTTAATTCATACGTTAATACTATTAAATGCTCTTTAATTACGCGCCTTCGATTCTACAATAAAATATTTTCTTTATATAACATTTTATTTTATTGTTATAAATAATTCATAAATAAACAATTGCGAAAATAAAAATTATTATTATTAATTTCTGCAGGTGGGTTGACGCAGACTCTATGTATACTGGTAAGGTTCGTATGTATACTTCTTTGTGTTTTTCTCATGTGTCGCAGCATAATCGGGGGTGAATGTTTTGCTAATTAATTAAGTATAGGGGTTGGATCAAAATTGTGTTTTATCTCTAATTTTCAAGAGGAAGGTTCAAGCTTGTTGTACGTATTAACGGCATATTTTTAGCTATTATAGTTTAAGAAATATGTTAATTTGTTTAGCTCTGTCCTCATAATAACATAGATACATATATATAAGTGTTTGTAAAAGGGCTATTTTAGGGACAAATCGTCATATACCGGGTGTTTCTTTTTGAAATTTTGTATAGCCTTTATTAATGGGGTGATAAGGTCTTACCTTATACAAAAGTTGTTATATACGACCCGGGGTATAGGTTAAAAATATTTGTTGACATGGTCAATAATTTACTTATAACTGTTTATAAGAATTGTTCGTGAATAATGTTAGTAGAGTAATTGTTATTATAATATGATGGGGTTGTTTAAATGTAAGAAAATCCATTTCTACAATTATTTGATTTTTATCAATTCATTTTCATATTTATTTTAATTTTAATTACTTCCATATGGTTATCCTCGTCTTACTCATTGTATATGACATAAGTCTGTCTTCGTCTTACTCGTTATAATTCACATAAGGCTCTCTGTATGCTAATTTAACGCATAGGGCAAAGGTATTAAGCTATCCTTGTTTTAACATGTGTCACATAAGTCTGTCTCTCTTAGATTCATGGAGTGAACATTTTAATTTTTAATTTCATTTATTAATCTAATTAATTTAGATAGAGAATCGTGGCTAACGCTATTGATGTTGGAGGACATGCGAGATTCCATTTTTATCATAATAATTAAATGGCAAAATTTTCGTTCTAAAATGAAATTCGTTATAGCCAAAATGTATAAAGGACCAAGAATATTAATATAAAAGTGATTCGGTCTTCTTAAGTTCAAATGGTAAAAAGTTTAAAATGGCGAACATGAAACTTTAATAATTCATAACTCGGAAACGGTAAGAGATAGAGAGATGGGGTTTTTTTTGTTGTATTCAAGTAATCAAGGGCTTTATTTTAGGGTGTTCAAGATTTTTGTTTTTTATGGATTTCTGTAATTTTTATTTATGTCTCAGAATTGAGAGGAGATATGAAGTGAGAGTTTTTGTAGGATTAATTGACATGCTCTGCTGAGTAATTATAGTGGGTTTATTATTTATTTTTATAATTGATTCTATAAGAAATTTTATTGTTAATTAGCTTCCTTTGAGAGATAGGAAAATAATTTATTTACGAAAGTTGTTTAACTCTTCATGGTGTCTTCAACAGTCATATTAGTTTAGTCTGACAATAAATTTTTAATTGTTTATAATAATTGTGTATAATGAAGATATGCAGAATAATTATTATTTTATTGTAATAGTGTTCTTTAGGTGTGAAAGACAGAATAATTATTATTTTATTGTAATAGTGTTTTTTAGGTGTGAAAGATTATGCTTCTATAGTTAGTTTATTTTTATTTAATCAATTTTCCTTTACTTTAATCTTATTAATGCGTCCATGTTGAGTATACTATACTTTCCGTTAGATCCGTAGGTCAGATTGGATTTATATTACAATGAAAAAATTTCGTGATGGCTATATTAGCAATAAATAATCGATTGCAAGTATAATTTGGAAGAATTTAATGGTTTAATAATCATTTGTCCAAAATTCTAGAGTTCGTTCATGGAGATACATGGAGATAGGCTTTGTTATTAGGTGGCGGCTTAAAGCCTAGTTATTCGTCATCTGTTTTACGAACGCGGTTTAACTCGACAGCTGTTTTACGTTACGCGTGTGTTGTGACAGCTTCTAGTCAGGTTAGAGAGTGATATTATATTTTAACATTGTTTTCAGGTGCTGTGCAGCAGGGCAAAGGAAAAGAAAAATTTTATGCGGCGAAAACCTGCTGGTGACAGTGTCGCAAGACGTGACATCTGACCTATCCACACAAGAACGCAGCCGTTACGACCTTGTGATCCGACACTATTTACATATCGGGTTCCGGTACAGACTAGAGGAGTGTGATTCTTGTGATGTCATAATCGGGGAAACTCAAGAACCCGCCGCGTGACCCACGTGTTCCGAGATATTCCGTGACGTAACCCGATCAGTAGAATACGAAGGGGGACAGCAGCATCTCGAACGAGAGCCCACTATCATCGCTATTTCCCAAACTAGAAGGGGGCCACAGTCGTATGTGTCCTAGACTCCCGGTCAACCAATGTTCTTTGGGAGTACTTTCCCCTCCTTCCCCGCTCAAGGCCTGGTTGATGAACGGTGTCTGCGTCTATTGTCTGTTTTTCCGGAACAAAATCACCGACGTAATTATCTGCGAGGATTGTCAGCTCGATAACTATCAACCCGTCCGACAAGAGTTCGAAGGACTTCGTACAGTACGGCCCGCGAACGGAGCTTCCGACGTGTAGCGATTGCAACAAAACCCTAGCTGACTATCGCCCGACATTCGAGTGCTATTCTTGCACAGAAGTAGAAGAAGTATTCGAGCGATTTCTCCTGCGCGAACGCGAAGAACCACATAACACCAATCTTCCCGTCAGAGTCAGAATCGGACAAACTACTTGGTGATAAAGTCAGGATCGCGAATTACCCTGTCGCGGGTATCCCCGGGTAGAACTCCTTGGTTCAGTGACCCGAAAAGCGACACAGTCCCCCGCGTAAGATCCGAGTTCCGCTTAGCGGCCGCGATCAGCCGGGACGTAACAAGCCAAAAGAGACTCGTGGATCGTCAAAGTGACTTTTCAAGAGTCACTCGGTGAAAGTCGAGTGACTCCCTTCGCGATTACGCGATTTTCGTCGAAGCGATGACGTGATTGGTTCACGCGCGTTGGGCGAGCGATAGCCAGATCACGTCGTCCAATCATAGTGTAGCATCTCGCTAGTGCAGGTGCTGAGTCAAGAAATCAACTCAGCGCATCTAACAAGGGAACGGTCGGAAGTGTCCCTACCCGATTTGGATGCGCTTTGGATATGTTGTTGAGCATCAAAAAATATTAGACTCGTAATTTTTTTCTGCGTATCTCGACGTTTATTGGTTGAAAAAATCCCTAAAAAATAACGACCGATTTGGATGCCCTTTGGATATGTTGTTGAGCATCAAAAAACATTAGACACGTGTTTTTTTTTAGCTGCGTATCTCGACGTTTAGGGGTTGAAACAACCTTTTTTTAGCTGCGTATATCGACGTTTAGGGGTTGAAACAACCCCTTGAAAATAACGACCGATTTGGATATATTATAGAGCATCAAAAAACATTAGACACGTGTTTTTTTAGCTGCGTATCTCGACGTTTAAGGGTTGAAACAACCCCTTGAAAATAACGGATTTTATAGTTTTTAGCGAATATCTTTGAAAATATAAGGCGTAACGACAAAACATTTGTACGAAATGTTTATGGCTTTTTGTGCTCTACAATGGCGTAATCAGATTTTTCAAATTTGTCACATTTTTTAATTTAACCCCACCCCCACCTATTATTTTTGCCAAATATAACAATTTTTCCAACGCAAATACCATTATTAGATTTTTGGCAAGACGAGATGATATGTGGTATAGGCGTCGCGCTGTAGGTAGGTGTTGCGTTATTTCCGTTCAGTTGCGCCGTACGCTTAAAAATTTCCATTTCAACTCCGGGATGACCGAAAACGCTGATGCAAAGGCTAGCGCAAGGCACTGACAGCGAGAGGTTAACGCTATTTCGAGAGTCCTAGACTAGCAACGGAATGTCGACTCCGACATTATAAATATCGCCGAATTGTAAGATCGGGCGGGCAGTCGCAAATCATAATCTAAACGAACACGTGCGTCTATACTATAGAGTATATTGTGCACCAAGGAGAGAAAGCAGCGTTTTTCAGACGAGTGTGATTTGCCGCTCTCGCCTTTGGCTCGGGTGGCAAACTTCACACTCGTCTGAAAAACGCTGCTTTCTCTCCTTGGTGCACAATATACTATAGTAGGTGCTTACAACGTGACATTTTATGAACAAAAAAGATTATATAGTCACTGGCAAGACTGGCAAAGAATTGAGTTAGAGCTGAATAAAAAATTATATTCAATATTCCGTTGCTAGTCTAGGACTCTCGAAATAGCGTTAACCTCTCGCTGTCAGTGCTTTGCGCTAGCCTTTGCATCAGCGCTTTCGGTCATCCCGGAGTTGAAATGGAAATTTTTAAGGGTACGGCGCAACTGAACAGAAATAACGCAACACCTACCTACAGCGCGACGCCTATACCACATATCATCTCGTCTTGCCAAAAATCTAATAATGGTATCATAATAAAAATACACATGGATGTATTTGGCATTTGACGCTCTTAAATTTGCGTTGGAAAAATTGTTATATTTGGCAAAAATAATAGGTGGGGGTGGGGTTAAATTAAAAAATGTGACAAATTTGAAAAATCTGATTACGCCATTGTAAAGAGCACAAAAAGCCATAAACATTTCGTACAAATGTTTTGTCGTTACGCCTTATATTTTCAAAGATATTCGCTAAAAACTATAAAATCCGTTATTTTCAAGGGGTTGTTTCAACCCCTAAACGTCGAGATACGCAGCTAAAAAAAACACGTGTCTAATGTTTTTTGATGCTCTATAACATATCCAAATCGGTCGTTATTTTCAAGGGGTTGTTTCAACCCCTAAACGTCGAGATACGCAGCTAAAAAAAGGTTGTTTCAACCCCTAAACGTCGAGATACGCAGCTAAAAAAAGGTTGTTTCAACCCCTAAACGTCGAGATACGCAGCTAAAAAAACACGTGTCTAATGTTTTTTGATGCTCAACAACATATCCAAAGAGCATCCAAATTGGTCGTTATTTTTTAGGGACTTTTTCAACCAATAAACGTCGAGATACGCAGAAAAAAAAATACGAGTCTAATATTTTTTGATGCTTAACAACATATCCAAAGCGCATCCAAATCGGGTAGGGACACTTCCGACCGTTCCCTTGTCAGTGCGAATACCATTTTCTTATCAATGGGCATATCCTCATGGAGCGAATTCTTTCTTATCAAGTTTATGTCAGATCCCGTATCTATCATGAAATTTGCACGTCCGTCGAGGAGTATTTACTTGGTAAAATAACAGAAGGCGGTTTTGCGATTTTATGACAGGTCTTTATACTTGCGTTTCCTCTTGGGATACTTCTGGATTGATCAGGCGCACTCGTAGGCGTTCGTTCAGCGCTGCGCCTGCTCGCTGAGCCCTGTCTCGGTTTCCCGAATTCTCCTGGGCTCTATCGCGTCGTACATTTTCAAGAGCTCGATTATCTCGATTAAAAAACTGATTTCCTTGATTCCGCAAATTATTATTATATTGTCTCTTTCGACACTGCTCAAGACTGTGGCCAGGAATCTTACAATAACGACAGAATAATCCGGTAGTACGCGAAGTAGCTAGATTCGGGCGATTAATGCGATTATTAATGAAATTCATGTTTCGCGCAGGAGGATTTAGTAAAGGGTTCCTGACATTGTTTAATAAAGGACTTCGGTTCAAAACTCGCGGCTGTAAGGCTCTGCATTCAGCGCGTACGTGTCCAGAATTTTTACAGTATGAACAGACCTTCGGTTGCCATTGTACATGAGATATTTGCGCGAGAGGATTAATAGTGCTACACGAATAAGTATCGTGACCATATCCAAGACAATTATTGCATCGAATTGATTGCATGAGTCCCTCCGTTATTCTCATACGTTGCGCGTGTTCCTGATACTCTGTTTCAGCCTTTATTGCAGATTCTATCGCGGTATTTAAAGTAAATGGATCGCGTGGATAAATTCTTGTAAAGATATCTGATTTTAATCCGCTTAAAAAGTTTCTTACGGCTTTACTTTCAGCAGAATTTAAAAATTGTATTGCCTGATTTGGATTTTCGGTTTGATAGCATGACTTTAATTGTTGCAGGATCATTGATACTCGGCTGCCGTAATCGACCACTGATTCTTCGGGATGTTGAGTTACTTTTGCAAGTTTCCCGTGCAATTGTGACAAAGAATAAATTGGAGCAAATCTTGTTTTTAAGACTGCCAATAAAGATTCTATATCATTATACTCTCCACTTAATGCCACTCTCAATGCGGGACCGACTAATTTGTTTTTAATCATTTGAACGAGTCCATATTCCGCGGTAGGAGATATTGTTACGTCCCGGCTGATCGCGGCCGTTAAGCGGAACTCGGATCTTACGCGGGGGACTGTGTCGCTTTTCGGGTTACTGAACCAAGGGGTTCTACCCGGGGATACCCGCGACAGGGTAATTCGCGATCCGAACTTTATCACCAAGTAGTCTGTCCGATTCTGACTCTGACGGGGAGATCTGTATTATGTGGTTCTTCGCGTTCGCGCAGGAGAAATCGCTCGAATACCTCTTCTACTTCTGTGCAAGAATAGCACTCGAATGTCGGGCGATAGTCAGCTAGGGTTTTGTTGCAATCGCTACACGTCGGAAACTCCGTTCGCGGACCATACTGTACGAAGTGCCTGAGGATCCCTTCAAATTCTTGTCGGACGGGTTGATAGTTATCGAGTAGGCAATCCTCGCAAATAATTACGTCAGTGGTTTTGTTCCGGAAAAACAGACAGTAGACGCAGACACCGTTCATCAACCAGGCCTTGAGCGGGGAAGGAGGGGGAAGCACTCCCAAAAAACGTTGGTTGACCGGGAGTCTAGGACACATACGACTGTGGCCTCCTTCTAGTTTGGGAAATAGCGATGATAGTGGGCTCTCGTTCGAGGTGCTGCTGTCCCCCTTCGTATTCTACTGATCGGGTTACGTCACGGAATATCTCGGAACACGTGGGACACGCGGCGGGTTCTTGAGTATCCCCGATTATGACATCACAAGAATCACACTCCTCTAGTCTGTACCGGAACCCGATATGTAAATAGTGTCGGATCACAAGGTCGTAACGGCTGCGTTCTTGTGTGGATAGGTCAGAGTAACACGATTCGCAAAGGTAATGTTTACTATCCCGATTCTGTTGGCACACGGTGAAGACACAGATCGCGCGGGACAGCCAATTTCTACGTGCGATTCGGGAGAGTGATGACGGAATACGACGCGACGCGTTGGGTCGTGAGGGCCTTTCGCTCATAGCGTCCGCTTATATGATATGGGGGGACTTACCTTATGTGCAGCTAATCAAGCTCCAGGGGATGATCTGCGGTGCCCCAATGTGCAGGAGTTGCGGCGTCGTAGTGTAGATGGAGGATCTCTGCGCGTTGTTGAGTGTACTTCGTGCGACGGGGGTCGTTCTCTCTGATGGATTCGATCCACTCCCAGGATGGAATGGGCGGATGTGCAGGCAGCGTTAATGGAATTAGTCGGTTAGCCACGGTTGTTCGAGAAGGCCGATAATTTTGCCCGCGACTCTTCCCTGCTCAGGGGTACGTAGGCAGTCGTGGTCACTTCGCGCCACCGAGTCTAGATTTTCACTACTTTGTTTTTCGTCCGCCTTGCGCGCGGGGGTTCAAGAAATATTTATCGTATTCGGGGTCGTTCGCGTAGTCGAGGTCGACTCCCAGCACTGGGTTGTAGGGAGATTTGTAGAGGAGACGATTCAGTCTACGGGTACGGTGTTTAATTCCACCTTTTCGTTTTCCTGGCATTAGTTGTTGCCGGAAGTGATCGCGTAGTTTTAACAAAATAGTTCCGAGTAGTCTTGTCGTTATGCAAGAGATCGTGCCCGCGCGTGCAGCACTGACTCTCCTCGCAGACGCCCGTAGGCTAAGACGTACCACTCGGCCCCAGGATAAATGTCTCCGGTTGATTCCCGTTACTGCGATAAGAAACGTGCCTGCGCGTGCAGCACTGCCTCTCTCACAGATGCCCACAGACGAAACGTGCCTGCGCGTGCAGCACTGCCCCGCGTGCGGATGGTTATAGGGAAAAGACCGGTGACTGGGTATTTGTTATAGCGTTAATAAAGTTTACCGAAGGCGAAAGTCTACGTGGGGAGAGTTGGGGAGTTAGTGGGAGGACGTGTAAAATATACGAGATCGTGTAAAATTAATTGTATATTACGGAGTATTTAGTGGTTACAAATTGAGAAAACTATAGACTAACGCGTGATTACAGTGTAAGAATATACTAAAGCGCGATTACAATCGTAGCATCTGTAATACTATAGGATACAACGACCACGTGGTCCTATGCAACAGCACGTGGGGACGCCGTAATGGCGAAGACACGTGGTGACGCTATGACGAAGCGAATGCACGCGCCGAAACCGTGGTGATGCAACAGCACGTGGTGACGCCGTAATGGCGGAGACACGTGGTGACGCTATGACGAAGCGAAAGCACGCGCCGAAACCGTGGTGATGCAACAGCACGTGGTGACGCCGCGAGAGGTTAAACTGGATGTTAGCAATGTGGTTTAATGTTTATTCAACTGGATGGTGAAAATGCTACGAGATTATTTAATCGGATGTTAGTGGCGAGTCGGTATTACAAGATTATTTAATTTAAGCAAAATAGTATTACAGAATTGTTCACTAGACCTACAATGTAGATTAATATAACAGAGCTATTCGTAAACTAATGTTACAAGTACGTGGCAATGCTTCTAGAACTCGTAGTGGAAATAGGAGAATGTGGAATTAGAAGGTTTTAGAGTTGGATTTAGAAGATGTAGAGACGCACGTGGCGGTAGGAAGGTTCTGGATTTAGAGGTGTAGGGCTTACCCTGAGCTGGAGGTAGTGTCGCTTCCAAGTCCGAGGATCAACTGAGAGAGTCCCTTGGGACGTCCGCTCTTTTATATCTTTTGTTTTTGGTGGCGGGGGTGGTCGAGTGGAAGGGTTGCGTCAGTGGAAGGGTTGCGTTGGTGGAAGGGTTACGTCAGTGGAAGGGTTGCGTCATTGGGCTTGTTTTAGATTTCTCTCCCTATATGGTCATGCGAAGTCTAAAGGGGCCTGTATGGTCTGAGAGTGGGAGTAGGTTTCTTTTGGGACGGGGATGGTGAGTTCTATTATCGGCAGATTGGATCCTTACGAAGTAATATTAAAATAACCCTCTTGGGGCGTCGCTATGACTTATATCTATTTACATACCAACTGGAATTATTATCTAATGGACATCGGCAGATTCGGTAGGTCGAGTGTCGGTAAGCCTGTCTGTTGGTAAGTTTTGATGATAAGTGGTGAATGGTAAGTTTGTCTGTCGATGAATTTTGCTGGTGGTAAGTGGTAAGCTTTCTGTCGGTAAATCTTATGGTAAGTTTTACAAATGGTAAGACGAATGGTAACTTACTCGAATGGTAACGTAATAGTAACTAACTCTAGCGAATGGTAACTTACTCGAATGGTAACGCAATGGTAACTAACTCTAGCGAATGGTAACTTACTCGAATGGTAACGCAATGGTAACTAACTCTAGCGAATGGTAACTTACTCGAATGGAAACGCAATGGTAACTAACTCTAGCGAATGGTAACTTCTGTCGATAGGTTATTGGTGTTTTGTTGTCGGTAAGTCTTGTTGATGGTAAGGGTTTGGATAAGGTGACTTGACTGTCGATAAATCTTGCTGATGATAAGTGGTAAGTCCGTCTATAGTCGTTCTCGTGGCTAAGGGTTCTTAATTTCCCTAAGGATTTCGTATTTGGTTATCTGATTTAGAACTCTCCCAATCTAACTACTGGGGAGATGCCAGTTTGGGGACGCGGTTCGGTCGGGTACTTAGCTTATTTTGGTACTTGTTCCTAATGTTTTAAAGTTTTTTAATTTTACCGAAAACGGGTGTGAGGCGGACGTAACAATATCATATTTCTAGCGTGCATGCAACTATTCGCGAATTGTAAAACAGGCATATTTTTTCCATCGAAAGGGAGAATTGTCTCGGCTGCATCTCGCAAACTTATGTACGGCGGCATTAGCTCTACGGTTGTCATTGTTAGCGTTGATATTTAACCCGCCTATTTGTCCAGCTAGGTTATTTATTTCGTTGTTTAAGGCCATTGTTACTTCTTATTATTATTTTATTTATTAACAAAGAGTGTACCGAAGTTTACGGTAATAATTACATATATTGTATGATAATGAGAATAATGACGATGATTATATATGACTCCATTAAGCCTTGTCCACACGTTCGCAGTTTTATCCCCGCAGTTGTTTTCTGGAAGATCCTCTTCTCGTTGTAAGACAGGATACAATGAATGAATACAGCAATCGATTTCTTCTTCCGCTACAACTGGCTCATTCGGTTTCCAGAGATTGAAGTATGGTCCCAAGGGATGCTTTCCAGATGTCCAATCCTTTCAGCTTCCCCACGGAGATCACCTTTTTGGCAATCCCATCGCTGCCACCAAAAAATTTCAGCTTGTGACGTCCTGGGTGATGTGAACTGGTCGATCCGACAAAACGTCCTTTGCCGATGGGTCCTTTCTTTGCTGGTTAAGGGAGTGAAATCCCAGGATAATTAGCTGTCCTTTCAACGATGTGGGCTGTGGCTCCTTGATGGTGTCACGTAGATATTAAACGGTTTGTATAACTCTCTTTCCTTCAGAACACGAATTTATTATAAAGATTTTGATATAAGTGTCTTATTGGAAGGGGTGGAACAGTGAGATATGTGTTCTTTCTTGATCAGTTCCACACTCTCCGCTGAGAGGTGAAAATTCTAAGCTTTTATACATTTCTGGAAATAGTAGTGGAGGTAAATCGTAATGAGTTATAGGGCGGTGTCTAACGACTGTGAGTCTACTTGTTCCTTATATGGTAATGCGGCTCGCTAGCCAGTTCTATTATACGTGGAATTACAATGAGTCATAGGGCTGTGTCTAACGGTATGAATCTACTTTTCCTTGGGTGGCTCGCTAGCCAGCTTCATTCTATGTACGACTAGATTTTACTCGCATGAGTCATATGGTGACTCGTGTCACGTCTTGCGACGCAGTCACCAGTAAATATTCGCCACATTAAATTTTTTCATTTCATTTCCTTGTTGCACGGCACCTGAAAGCAATGTTAAAATATCAGTGTCTAACCTAACCATTATAATCTGTCACAACACACGCGTACATAAAACAGCTGTCGAGTTAAAACGCGTTCGTAAAACAGATGATGAATTAACCAGGCCTTAAGCCGCCGCCTAGTAACAAGACCTATCTTCATGAACAACATGAATGAACCCTAGAACTTTGGACAAATTATTATTGAACCGTTAAATTCTTCCAAATTATCCTTGCAATCGATTGTTTATTACTATTTATTGCTAATATAGTCATCACGAAATTTTTGATGTAGTATAAATCCATTCTGATCTACGGATCTAACGGAAAGTGAAGTATGCTCAATATGGACGCGCTAATAAAATTAAATTAACAGAAAATCGATAAACAGACCTAACCCTTCGCGGCTAAGAAACATTATTGCAATAAAATAATAATTATTCTACATACTGTCATTATACATAATTGTTGTAAACAATTAAAAGTTACTATCCAAGTTATTATCAGACCAAACTAATATGACTATTGAACACACAATGAAAGGTTAACCAACTTTCGTAAATAAATTATTTTTCTATTTCTCAAAAGAAGCTAATTAACAATAAAATTTAATATAAAATTTATTATAGAAATAGTTAATAAACCCACTATAATTACTCAGCAGAGCATGTCAATTAATCCTACAAATACTCTCACTTCATATCTCTTCTCAATTCTAAGATATAAATAAAAATTACAGAAATCCATAAAACACAAAAATTCTGAACACCCTAAAATAAAGCCCTTGATTACTTGAATACAACAAAAGAAACCCCATCTCTCTATCTCTTACCGTTTACGAGTTATGAATTATTAAAGTTTCATGTCCGCCATTTTAAACTTTTTACCATTTGAACTTGGGAAGACCGAATCACCTTTATATTAATATTCTCGGTCCTTTACACATTTTGGCTATAATAAATTTCATTTTAGAACAAAAATTTTGTCATTTAATTATTATGTTGAAAATGGAATCTTTTATATTTTCAAACATCAATAGCGTTAACCCCTATTTTCTATCTAAATTAATTAAATTAATAAACGAAATAAAAAATTAAAATGTTTGCTTTACGAATCTGAGAGAGACAGACTTATGCGACACACGTTAAAACAAGGATAGCTTAATACATTTGCCCTATGCATAAATTAGCATACGGAGAGCCTTATGTAAATTACAATGAGTAAGACGAAGGCAGACTTATGTCACATACAACGGATTAAAGATTTCTCGTATACATGGTTTAACGATAAAATTGCCTAATAAAAAGAGTATCGCTCTCATTATAAAATCGTTATTAGAATAAAGAATAGAAATAAGAGTCAGAGGAATCAGTCATGCGAGTAAAATCTAGTCGTACATAGAATGAAGCTGGCTAGCGAGCCACCCAAGGAGAAGTAGATTTATACCGTTAGACACCGCCCTATGACTCATTGTAATTCCACGTATAATAGAACTGGCTAGCGAGCCGCATTACCATATAAGGAACAAGTAGACTCACAGTCGTTAGACACCGCCCTATGACTCATTATACGTTACCCCCACTACTATTTCCAGAAATGTATAAAAGCGTAGAATTTTCACCTCTCAGCGGAGAGTGTGGAACTGATCAAGAAAGAACACATATCTCACTGTTCCACCCCTTCCAATAAGACACTTGTATCAAAATCTTTATAATAAATACGTGTTCCAAAGGAAAGAGAGTTATACAAACCGTTTAATATCTACCTGACACCATCAAGGAGCCACAGCCCACATCGTTGAAAGCATAGCTAATTATCCTGGGATTTCACTCCCTTAATCAGCAAAGAAAGGACCCATCGGCAAAGGACGTTTTGTCGGATCGACCAGTTTGCATCACCCAGGACGTCACAAGCTGAAATTTTTGGTGGCAGCGGTGGGATTGCCAAAAAGGTGATCTCCGTGGGGAAGCTTTTCAGCGGTTTGGACATCTGGAAAGCATCCCTTGGGACCATACTTCAATCTCTGGAAGTTGAGTGAGCCAGTAGCGGAAGAAGAAACCGATTGCTGTATTCATTCATCATATCCTGTCTCTACGACGGAAAGAGGATCTTCCGGAGAGCAATTGCGGGGATAAGGCTGCGAGCGTGTGGACAAGGCTTGATGGAGTCACGTATAATCATTATCATTATTTTCATTATCATACAATACATGTAAGTGCGAATTAATACCGTAAACTTCGATACACTCTTTGTTAATAAATATAGTAATAATAATAAGCAATAACCATGGCCTTAAACAACGAAATAAATAACCTAGCTGGACAAATAGGCGGGTTAAATATCAACGCTAACAATGACAACCGTAGAGCTAATGCCGCCGTACATAAGTTTGCGAGATGCAGCCGAGACAATTCTCCCTTTCGATGGAAAAAATATGCCTGTTTTACAATTCGCGAATAGTTGCATGCACGCTAGAAATATGATATCTCCTACCGCGGAATATGGACTCGTTCAAATGATTAAAAACAAATTATTCGGTCCTGCATTGAGGGTGGCATTAAGTGGAGAGTATAATGATATAGAATCTTTATTGGCAGGCTTAAAAACTAGATTTGCTCCAATTTATTCTTCGTCACAATTGCACGGGGAACTTGCAAAAGTAACTCAACATCCCGAAGTATCAGTGGTCGATTACGGCAGCCGAGTATCAATAATCCTGCAATAATTAAAGTCATGCTATCAAACCGAAAATCCAAATCAAGCAATACAATTTTTAAATTCTGCTGAAAGCAATGCCGTAAGAAACTTTTTAACCGGTTTAAAATCAGATATCTTTACAAGAATTCATCCACGCGATCCACTTACTTTAAATACCGCGATAGAATCTGCAATAAAGGCTGAAACAGAGTATCAGGAACACACGCAACGTATGAGAATAACGGAGGGACTCATCAAGGAGGGAAATCAATTCGATGCAATAATTGTCTTGGATATGGTCACGATACTTATTCGTGTAGCACTATTAACCCTCTCGCTCAAATATCTCATGTACAATGGCAACCGAAGGTCTGTTTATACTGTAAAAATTCTGGACACGTACGCGCTGAATGCAGAGCCTTACAGCCGCGAGTTTTGAACCGAAATTCTTTATTAAACAATGTCAGGAATCCTTTATTAAATCCTCCTGCGCGAAACATGAATTTCATTAACAATCGCATTAATCGCCCGAATCTAGCTACTTCGCGTAATACCGGACTATTTTGTCGTTATTGTAAGATTCCTGGCCACAGTCTTGAGCAATGTCGAAAGAGACAATATAATAATAATTTGCGGAATCAAGGAAATCAGTTTTTTAATCGAGATAATCGAGCTCCTGAAAATGTACGACGCGATAGAGCTCAGGAGAATTCGGGAAACCGAGACAGGGCTCAGCGAGCAGGCGCAGCGCTGAACAAACGCCCACGAGTGCGCCTGATCAATCCAGAAGTATCCCAAGAGGAAACGCAAGTATAAAGACCTGTCATAAAATCGGAAAACCGCCTTCTGTTATTTTACCAAGTAAAAATTTCCTCGACGGACGTGCAAATTTCATGATAGATACGGGATCTGACATAAACTTGATAAAGAAGAATTCGCTACATGAGGACGTGCCCATTGATAAGAAAATAGTATTCGCACTGAGCGGAATAACTAAGGGACGAACGCGCACGTTAGGCGTAGCTAAAATACGCATTCTCGGTGTCGACGCATGTAGTTCCTAATGATTTTCCGATAAAGCCAGACGGAATACTAGGCACAGAGTTCTTCAAGAATCAAAGGGCTACTATAAACTACCCGAGGGCTTGTCTGGTTGTAGACGGAATACCGTAGTATTTCCATAACGACGAGATCGTTGCTATTCCCGCTAGAACGCGAAGCAAATATTTGTCCGTGTAGCAAATCCTGAAATAAAATACGGATACATTCCAAAACTGGACGCCGGACCGCAGGTGTACTTAGGGAACGCCGTTGTTTCAAATCGTGATGGGGTAGCACATCTATATGTTATTAACTCATCGGACGAAGACATAGAACTAGCGGTACCGACTGTAAAGTTATATCCATTTGAGGAGTTAAAAGACAAAGAAACAGATGAAAATAATGCAGAAGAGCCAGTAAATAATAATAAAACTCGAGTTGAGAAAATATTAGAGCTGCTACGTCTTGATCATTTAAACGACGAAGAAAAAACTAGTGTCACTAGGCTAGTAACAAATTGTGCGGAAAGATTTCATTTGCCGAGAGAGCCGCTAGGTGCAACTAGCATATCACAACACCGCATATTTACCACTGACGAAAGACCAATCAACGTCAAGCAATATCGATATCCTCGAGAACATAAAGAAGAGATACGACAGGTTGAAATGTTAGAAAAAGGTGTTATAGAGCCATCGAGCTCGCCTTATAATTCTCCTTTGTGGATTGTTCCAATAAAGGATGATTCTAAAGGTAATAAGAAATGGCGTCTCGTAATAGATTTTCGAGCGCTCAATGGACAATGTGAAAACGATCGGTGACGCGTATCCATTGCCAAATATTGTCGATATACTCGATTAACTTGGCAGCGCGAAATATTTTTCAGTATTTGATCTAGCTTCTGGATTCCACCAGATATTAATGGACAAGACTGACAAACATAAAACCGCGTTTTCAACACCATACGGACATTTCGAGTATAACCGTATGCCGTTTGGATTAAAAAATGCTCCAGCTACTTTTCAGAGATTAATGGATCAAGTATTAACAGGACTGCAAGGAATTGAATTGTTCGTATACCTCGACGATATTGTCATATATGCTAGATCGCTTGAGGAACACGAGATGAAATTCCAGCGACTAATGAAACGATTGGAAGAAGCAAACTTATTTTTACAACCTGATAAATGCGAGTTTCTAAAGAAAGAAATTGCTTATCTCGGGCACGTGATAACTGATAATGGGGTGCGACCCGATCCTAAGAAGGTAGTTGCCGTAAAGAATTTTCCAACGCCAAAAACACGAAAAAATATTAAACAATTTCTTGGTCTTGCAGGATATTACCGTAGATTTATCGAAAACTTTTCTAAAATCGCTAAGCCTCTTTCGGATTTAACAAAACAAACCGTTGCTTTTGAATGGAAACAAGAACAGCAAGAAGCATTCGATAAATTAAGACATTCCTTATGTACAGAACCAATTCTACAATATCCTAATTTCAGTGAACCATTTATTATAACTACAGATGCATCGGGATACGCCATTGGTGCGATATTGAGTCAAGGAAAAATAGGGAGTGATCTGCCTATTGCCTATGCATCAAGAGTTTTAAATGACGCAGAGACAAGATACTCACCAACAGAAAGAGAGTTATTAGCTTTGGTTTACGCCGTAAAACATTTTCGACCTTATGTCTATGGACGTAAATTTACATTAGTGATGGACCATAAACCGTTAGAATGGCTAAACTCAGTATCTGATCCTACGTCACGATTGATGAGATGGAGATTAAAATTAGCGGAATATGATTATCAAATAAAATACAAACCAGGAAAGAGAAATAAAAATGCTGACGCTTTGTCCAGAAATCCTATTGAAGAAACTAAAAATATATACCCTTTACATGCAAAACGAACATTATCATCCTCAAGTGAAATTTCTGTAGAACAAGAACATAAAAAACAGAAGACATTCCACCCAAGTTCTAAGAGAGCTTGGGAAAGCAAAGGATCAGGAAATCCAGCACCGCATAAAAAGAACAGACCCTATGAATTATCTCCTTATATAGATTCAGATGACAAGAAAAAAGAAATATCACCAAGGAGTAAATTCCTAAAAGCATTAGATGATAGTAGTGATAACAGCAGTGATAGTGGAACAGTTTCGTATTACTATGACACCGATTATGATACTGATGATCCCGAAATATGTCAAAGAGGTAAAAAAAGGAAGCACGAAAGTTCCTCCTCCACTCATGTAAGACGCAGAAAGCGAAAGCATAAAAGAACGAAGAAACATCGTAAAGATCCTAGTCCAGAAGTTGTCGACGAATCCCATGGTATCCCTGAAGTCCCTAGTGACATATCGTTACATGCGAACGAAACTGAAGGGCGCGGCCCGCAAGAGCATAGCGATGACAACGCCGCGTGCGAGATACCGCAAGAAGTAAACGCTCGAAGCGCCCCAGGTGACGCGAGCGCCTCGCGCAAGAGATAGAGCGAGAGCCACACAACGGGTATCTCAGAAAAACGAATCGATATTGTTACGTCCCGGCGGATCGCGGCCGCAGTGCGGAGCTCGGATCGTTCGCGGGGGACTAGATCGCTTTGTCGGGTCGTTGAACCAAGGGGCTCTACCCGGGGATACCCGCGATCAAGGTATTCGCGATGGGCCGGCCTTCTACCAAACCGTTTTTGCTATATTGATCCTCACGCGTCTATTAGAGTTATGCGGGTCTTCACGATGATCCAACAGGTAACGTTCGAAAGATTCCTCTATAGGGCAACACACGCGGCACTCGTACGTGGGGCGATAGTCATCAACGATTTTGAAACACGCGGAACACTTATGTAAATCGGTGGTTGAACCGTATTGAATAAAATGCTTGAGCACCCCCTTAAATTCCTGCCGTGCCGATCGGTATTCTCCAAAACGGCAATCCTCGCAGATAACGGCACCAGTGGTCTTATTGCGGAAAAGGAACGAGTATACGCAAATTCCGGTCATGAGCCATGTTTTAAGTGGGGTAGGAGCAGGAATTACGCCTATCGGTCGGCTGGTAACCGGGAGTTTAGGACACATTCGCGATCGCGTCGGTCAAGATGTACGCTTTCTTAGTGGGCGTTGATTTGGGAAATAGAGACGATGGTTGGCTCAGGTTCGAGAAGGTGTCGCTCGCCGTTGTTCTCGATGGCGTTAGTAATATCGTGAATTATGTACCTACACGTGGAACAACCTAGCGGTCCCTGTAATTCGCCGATTACCACGTCGCACGAATCGCACTCCTCGACTTGATATTGAAATCCTATGTGCAAATAGTGTCTGAAGATAAGGTCGTATTCGGATCTTTGCTGAGTCGGTAAGTCGCGGAAACACTCTTCGCACAAGTAGCGCTGACTAACACGATGGCGGCGGCACGTGGTAAAGACGCAAATGGCGCGACCTAACCAGCTAGAGTACACACGACGTTGTGTAACTGACATCCAAGAGGAGCCAGTCATACCGTCGGAGGTCGGTAAAAAGGGAACAAACATTTACCATCGGCGGTCGGTAAAGAAACAATATTTACCATCAACGGTCGGTAAAACACGTACCATCAGCGGTCGGTAAAGAGACAACATTTATCGTCAGCGGTCGGTAAAGAAACAGCGGTCGATAAAGAAACAAACACTTACCATCAGTGGTCGGTAAAGAAACAGCGGTCGATAAAGAAACAAACACTTACCTTGTGGGGGTTAATCGATCTCTAGGGGGTGACTTGCAGTTCCCCAGTGCTCTGGCGTCGCGGCTCCGTAGTGCTGGTGCAAAATCTCAGCGCGTCTCTGTGCGTACCGGGCGCGGCGGGGATCGTCCTTCCTGATGGAATTGATCCACCTCCAAGACGGAATAGACGGTGATTCGGTTTCTCTGATCGGAGTGAGGCGATAGCAGAAACGACGCACCATAAACGCTCGCGATTCTCTTGTTATGAAGATGGCGCGCACACGTTCGATGTTAACAATCCTCGGTTTCGGTTCCGCTTTGCACGCGGACTTCGCGGCGAAGTAATTCTCGTATTCTGTGTCCCCGGTGTAGTCGAGTTCAGTACCCAGAACAGGGGAGTAAGGGAGTTCGAAAAGGAGGCGTTTTAATCTGCGAGTGCGGTGTTTTAATCCGCCCTTCCGCGTCTTGGTCATTTATTAGTGATAGTGTATATATACGTGGTTGATTCCCGTTGCTGTGGTGATTCGACGTGCCGCTCGTACAGCACTGTCTATCTCCAGATTTTAGCAACTGAAAGCGTGCCGCTCGTACAGCACTGCCTCGTATGCAGACTTCAACAACCGAAAGCGTGCCGCTCGTACAGCACTGCCTCGTGTGCAGAAGTGAACAAGGGGAAGACCAGTAACACAGACGCTTAGGCGTCGTTTCTTTACAAGGTGATATTCGCCAGGGATGTAGAATGAGAGCAAGGATATTGAATAAATGCAAAGACTATAGGTATGTAGGTAAAACGATAGTATATTACTAAAGTCTTATACAATGGCAATGTTGGTTACAATTTACTAATATTAATAGCGAAGTACGGTTATAACGAAGTAATCTTAAACTGAATGTGCTTATTGAATATCGAAAGATTATTCTGGGACCAGAGGATGTAGGAGGATATAGGAGTCGTATGGAAATAGAAGTTTCGAGTACTGAGGCTCACCCTGAGTCGTAGGTGATGACACGTCCAAAGAACTGAGACAACTGAGAGCGTCCCTTGGGAAGCTCGTTCTTTTATCCCTGTGTGTCAGGAGCGGGGGTGGTCGAAAGGAAGGGTTAAGGAAAATGAGTGGAAGGTTTGCGTTGGTGTTGCGTCATCGGCTCTGTTTTCTGATTTCTCTTTCGGGTCGTTTTATGATGTATGACTCATAGGTTTAGGGAAAGTTTTTCCGGAAGGCTCTGGAAGGATCTGGAAGGGTCGAGAAGGGTCCGGATGTTTACGAGTTGTCCGAGGAAGGGTTCGCTACGGGTGGTCGGAAGGGTTGAGGATGTGTTTTCGAAAGTTCTCGAAGCGTCGAGATTATTTAAAAGCTTCGTAATTGTTATACGTATGTCTACCGCTAGTAGTTAGTTATCCTTATTTAAACTTAAGGTGTGTTGCGCGAGCTTATACTTAGTGCTTATGTGCTACGTGGGAATGTTGTTATTAGTGGTATGGGGTTCGGCCGTTGGTAGGGTCAGTTGATGGTAAGTTCGGCGGTCGGTAAGTTGACCGACTGCGGTTAAGTTCGACTGTAGGTAGATGAATTGTTGTGGGTATGGTCGATGGTCGGTAAGTTCGACTGTCGGTAAGTGAAATTGTTGTTGGTAAGTTCGACTGTCGGTAAGTGGAATTGTTGTTGGTAAGTTCGACTGTCGGTAAGTTCGACTGTCGGTAAGTAAAATTGTTGTTGGTAAGTTCGACTGTCGGTAAGTTCGACTGTCGGTAAGTGAAATTGTTGTGGAGTCGTGTAGTTAAGGGATTTTCGAATTGTTCGGTTTTTGTGGTGGGGCGGATGTAACAATATTAAAAATTTTTATGATGAAATAGAAATGCACGAACAACAAGAGCAATCTGACAACGAATCAATGGAAATAGCACCACAATCAAGCGATAGTTATCAGGCACACACTAATATTGAAGTAAAAGCAGACGTTCATGCACCACCTCCACAAATACAAATAATGCCAAAACCGAAAGACAAAATTAAGAAAGATTTGCCAAAATTACCAGATAACATTGATGCTATCGAAGTAATAGAAGAAAATATACCATTAACTAAACGAGAACTAGAGGCAATGGAAGTAGACGCTGAAAGTGAAATAGATTACGAAATAAATAAAAGACCATTAGGATATCGTGAACAAAAAACGCCAAGTGACGAATCAACCAGTGAAGACGAAATAAATAAAATATTTTCACTTCCTTCGTATGCAGCAGTTCCTAAACCTTTACAAGTCAATAATGAGAAATCTGGAAGGACAAATAAGACCCCTCTTAATAAAAAGTCATCAAATAAAAAAGTTCTAAACAAGAAATTCAGTAAGAAAATAAGTAAAAAAGTTTTTTCAACTCCAAAAAGGAAACCACCACCGAAGGAACTATCCAAACCGAAAGTAAAGGAAGTAGAAATTATTCCTGTTAACATGATAGATTCTCGAGATCACATATGGATGAGGAATGATAATATAATATATTTTATAGATACTAAAGGAGAACCAATCGATGAAATAGGTGAAGAATTAATTGCTAGGAAAATATGTCAGAAACCAAAGAACTTTAAAGGAATAATAGGACATGTATTAATATCAGAACGAAATAATAAGAAAATTTTTGGAATAATTATTAAGGAAGAATTAAACGACCAGATTCAAGAAAAACATGTAGTACAGGGATTTAAAGAATTAAAGAATGAAATGACACGATTAAATATCCTTCATGCAAGTAGGGGAGACCGGGGCTAAAAAGTCTACGGGGTAAATAAGTAAATAAATCTAATCAAATATCTCGGAACCTGTATATTGTGCGAACTCGCTATTAACATTGTAAACGCTGCTTATGGTACCCATGTGACCAACGGAGTTTCGGCCGGTTACCTGCCGTGTTATGATTTTTACGAGAGCAAACGTGTTTTCGGAAGGTGAAAGTGAAATTTTCTGCGCGTGGAAATTTTGTAATATCTTGAATATTATTGTATCACCGAATCTCAAAGTAAGTGATTATAAAGAGTAATGCATGCTGAACACGAATCCAGTGTAATTTTTTCATTATCGTTGATGTCTAATATTTCATGAGCGATCAAACCTGAAACTTGTGTTTAGGGCTAATCAGTCTACAAGCACCCGGGGCTAATCGGGCTAATCTCGTCACTGTGGCGCGCCGGTCGCACGACTTCAGCTCATGGCGATTTCAGGTTAAGTTTCCCTCGAGCGTGATTCTGTCTTCCCTTGCACGTGCGTCAGTTTGTGTAGGAGGGAAATGGTACGCACGTATCGTCGCAAAACGACTCCCGTCGACAAGGAGCAACTCAAGAAGGCAGTTCTTGCGGTGAGGAAAGATAAAATGAGCACTTACGAAGCCGCAAAACAATTCGATGTCCGGAGAACCACGTTGAACAACTGGCTGAAGAAGAACAACCATGAGATAGAAAACTTGGATGACGTGGTCGTACTACATAAAGGACACTTCTCGGTGAGTACTTAACAATTATTAATTTTTAAAAGCATGCACTCTGCTCAGCAAAGTTTATATTCATGCAACGTCTTAATTTCAAATGTAGGTTATGGACTCTGAAACTGAAAAGACTTTGGTGGAATACTTAGTACATTGCAACGATATGTACTTTGGGCTATCTGCGAAGGAAACCCGTGGTTTAGCCTTTGATTTAGCCAAAAAAATTGAATCTGAAGGTACCGGCATCGTGGGAAGCCGCTCGCATGGCCGGTGAAGATTGGCTAAGCAGCTTTCTCAAACGACATTCAATGTTATCCATACGCAAACCAGAAGCGACAAATTTAGCACGTGCCACCAGTTTCAATCGAACAAATGTAGAAAGGTTCTTTGCGCTGCTAAGATCTGTGATGGATAAACATCATTTCCAGGTGTGTTAACTGATGAATAAATGTTGCTAGTTTTGGTCGAAAATAACGTTTTTCATCATTTCCAGCCTCACTGCATATGGAATATGGATGAGACGGGAATTACAACCGTTCAGACACCGAATAGAGTAATCGGACGTCGAGGAGTGAAACAAGTCGGGCGAGTGACTTCTGCGGAAAGAGGAACCCTCGTAACTTTGGCGATGGCGGTGTCAGCAACCGGGCATTCTTTACCTCCATTTTTTATTTTTTCCTCGTAAAAATTTCAAGGAACATTTCCTTAACGGCGGACCACCAGGCTGCACAGGTGTAGCGAATTCAAGTGGCTGGATGAATGCGGACCATTTTGTCCAGTTTCTACAGTTCTTCCAGTCCCATGTGCGTGCTTCCGTCGACGCCCCAATTTTACTGATACTCGACAATCACGAATCACATTTGTCCATCACTGGTCTCGAATTTTGTAAAGCGAATGGAATCATTTTCCTATCATTACCGCCGCATTGCTCGCACAAAATGCAACCGCTGGATCGCACCGTCTTTGGCCCGTTAAAGAAAAGTGTACACACACAGTGTGATAGCTGGATGTCGTCGCATCCTGGTAGATCAATGACGATATACGATATCCCCGGAATCGTGGCTAAATCACTGCCACTTGCCATAACGTATCAAAATATTGTGTTCGGGTTTGAATGCACTGGAATTTCTCCACTCAACCCGGACATTTTCCAGGAATACGATTTTTTGCCGAGCAGTGTTACGGATAGGGAGATGCCTTCTACTTCCGCTCATCTCGAAGAAGTCAACCTCAACGCAGCCGACCCGGACACAGCCGACCCGGACACAGCTGACCCGGACACAGCCGACTCGGACACAACCAATTTGGAGACAATCGAACCCGATACAGCCGATCAGAACGAATTCGATCCCTCGGCTTCTTCCATGTCTCGTCCTGGTGATACACAGAACTTGAGCGCGACGCTTCAAAGTATTCGAGCATTTCCTAAAGCCGTTCCGAGGCAACAGACTCGTAAAGGACGAAAACGAAGAAAGAGCGCCGTTCTTACTGACTCGCCTGAAATGATGGAATTGGCGGCTGAGCAGGCGGAGTCCATGCGGAAAAAAAAAGATAAACCTGCTACGAGAAAGACGTCAAAATCTACACCTGCCACTGCGCCGAGAAAGAGAGGCCGGCCCAAAAAAAATGCCACACAAACAGAACCGCAGCCTTCGACGAGCAGTAAATTGAAATCAAGGAAGCAGCAGCGGTCGGATTCTGACGAAAACTTAGATAATACGTGCTGCGTGTGCTTAGAGAAGTTGACAATAAACAGAGCTTGTAGGAAACAGTGCATTGCGTGCGAGCGTAGGGCACACAACACATGCGTGCGCTTGTCAGGATCAGTCTTCACGTGCCTAAATTGTTTTATGGAATAGGTAAAACAATAATGTTTTGCATAAAAATTTTAAATAAATTTTTATATTTTTCTCTTAAAAAACAATTATTAAAATGTATCCTATCATTTTTCAGGATTAGATGTACGTATATATATTGAAAATGCAGTGTGACTGATTAGCCCCGGGGGGGGGGGGGGGGACGCTTTAACCCCGGCATTTTTGAGATTTCAAATTTTTCCACCGTTGTCGTTTTTGCTCTATACCGGTTAAACAAAGCGACGTAGATAAAAATTTCCTAAATAAATTTTGTAGCTAAAGGTTCACTCTTTACAGTGGTATACTGCATTTAACTAAAATTATTTATTTTGTTATTAAAAATCGGCACCGAAAAAAAAACAGACTGTTTAGCCCCGGTCTCCCCTATATCTGAAAATAAAAGCGATGTAAAAATACCGTGGATTAGAATCCGCAACATTATGAAACTAACATTTTTAAATACGGACATTCAAATTACACGTATGCAAAGGCCCGAGCTCAAGGACAGACCACGCATCATACGAGAGTTTCACGAATCCAGTGTGTCGGAGGACATAAAGGAATCGCTAAGACAGTGGCGCGGATACGTCATAAATATTATTGGGAAAATATGAAAAGTCAAGTTGAACAATTTATTCAAACCTGTAGTAGCTGTCAAAAGAAAAAATTAGTACGCGTTAAAACTAAACAGCCGATGATTATAACTGATACTCCTGTAGACGCATTTGATAAAGTTGCAATGGATATAGTAGGCCCATTGCCGGTCAATGATAACGGTAATGAATATATTTTGACAATTCAAGATCAACTAACAAAATATTCAGTTGCCGTACCCCTTATACAAGCAAATTCTGAGGAAATTGCAAAAGCATTTACGCGAAGATTTATTTGCCAATTCGGAAGTCCCAAAGCAATTTTGACTGATCAAGGTTCAAATTTTACAAGCTCAATGATGAAAAAATTTGTGAAATATTTTAAAATAAAACAATATTGTACATCTGCATTCCATCCTCAATCTAATGGCTCATTGGAAAGAAGCCACCATGTATTGACAGAATATTTAAAGCATTATATATCTGATGAGCGCGACTGGGATAATTGGCTCGAGCATGCGATGTTTTCTTATAACCCAAGCGTACATGAGGGAACTAAATTCACACCTTATGAATTAGTATTCGGTAAAACTGCACGATTGCCTTCCGAAATAGAGATAAATGATTCAGTAGAAACGTATAATGATTATGTAAGCGAATTAATCGACAAATTAACCGACCTAAGAAAATTAGCTGTATCAAATTTAGGGACAGCCAAAACGCGTTATAAATACTATTATGATAGGAAATTAAAAACACAGACGTATAAAATAGGAGATCTTGTATTTGTATTAAAAGCGAAAAAGAAAAATAAGTTTGACGACGAATACGTAGGATTATACGAAGTTGCGGAAATTTTAGACAATAATAATATTAAGATATTAGATTCACGAAATAGAACAAAAATTATACATATCGACCGAACTAAACCTGCTCGGATTGCAGATCAGGGATGAAGGAAAAAGAATATATCATTGCGACTTTAAAAGATAACCCTGGAATATTTTTCGAGGGCATTGGCGAAATGCGTACGTCTGAAAACTCTTGGAAGATGATAATCTACATCGATTTACGCGATATTAAGGATGCAACAACCCAGCTCGAACAGCAATTAGACTCGGTGTTACAACGATGTGACTACCATAATTCACATTGCGACATACGGTCACGACTAACTTCATTGACTGCAAAATTGAACAAAATGAAGCATTATCAAAATCATATAAACGAGCTTGTAGGTGAAACTCGAATCAAGAGAGCTCCCTTGGAATTTGTGGGACAAGTAAGCAAGATACTATTCGGAACTCTAACCACTGAAGATGAATATAGTATGCATAAAGCTATAATGCATGTGGAAAATAAAACTAATGATCTTGCCTTGCTACTTATGAATCAAACTGTAGCAACGCGAACGCGCTTCGGGGAACTGTATAACATCACCCTCGCGATAGAAACGCGAATCGACGTGTTGGAGAAAGAAGCAATGAGAAATCAGAAGCATCGATATTTTTGGGAAATTATGACAAAGCTCGATACAGAAATATTACAACACGAGATAGATTTGAATATCCTGATTGACGGAATATTATTCGGAAAACAGGGATTTATTCACCCTCGTCTAATTTCGCCACAACAGTTAATAAAAAATTGCAAATTGATAAAAGAGCAGAATCCTCATGCAGAATTTCCGGTAAACACCGATGAAACCGGAATGGATCAGCTCATAAAAATATCTGATTTGCGAATTGCCTACTCCAATAATCGATTGATCTATATATTACATATTCCATTATTGACTCCTGGAATATACAAAATGTACAGAGCCATACCGTTACCTGCAAAACAAGCATTCAACGAAACAAAATTTGCAATAATTAAATCTGATGTAGAACATATCGGTATAAGTGAGGATACAGATAGCTTCTACGAGTTCCGAGAAGGAGAGCTGCGCGAATGCATATCTTCTGACGCCGTATTTATCTGCCCTGCCGTGTTTCCATTGAAAAAGATACGGCAAGCGACCAGTTGCAATATACAACTTTTATTAACCCGTTGTGGTCACACCTCCTAAAAATAACGTAGTGGTCACATGGGGTCCAATGGACCCCACGCAGAAAAACAGTTGCTATTTGCGTTCTTTTTGATGGATCGACTCAAACCTTGAACTGGAATTTAGTTTAAGACTTCCTCTTTATAATCCAATAATTTTTTTCTCCTTTTTAAAATTTTTTTATGTTAAAAAAACGCGAAAAAATTTTTTCGAGAAATTTGACTTTTTTCACAAAAATATTCATCAAAATTTCAATTTTTGAGATAGAGCAAAAAAACTTCCTGCGTTTTACTCTCAAAATAGTATACTTTTAAGAAAAAAATAGTATCATAACGAGCTTTGAAAAAAGTATATTTATTGTACAGTTTGAAGTTATCAATTTTCATGAAACTCGTAAAATCAAATAGCTCAGTTTTGAACGTGTAAAATAAAGTGAAAAAACCGTCTCTTCGAAGGTACGTAGACTCAAAGTTAGCCTGGGGTCCACTGGACCCCATGTGACCACAACGGGTTAAACAAGAATATAGAAATGGAATATTGTAATATAATGTTACAAGGCTTAAGAGAAACATACTGGAAAGCCTTGACTACACCTGGGAATTGGATCTATACGACAAGGAAACCAGAAATGATCCGTATAGAATGCCAAGAAATTAAACATACGGAGATAAGTAATTCTGGCATTATTTCTGTACGCCAAGGATGCAAAATCAAAGCAGGAACTACTACGATGAGTCATCCTTCCATTCGTACCATGGAATTCACACAATATTATACCCCAACAAACAATCTAAGTATTCTGCAGTTATACGAGCCTATTCGTGAGAAATATCAAATCGATTTAAAAGAGACAGCACACGAGCTTTGGACGACAAATAATAGCTATGCAGAGATGACGTTCGATGACATCATCGAAAAGGCACGCCAGATCAAGGACAAGAAGATGCAAGAACAAAGGTTTATCGACTGTAGCTCAGTAGGATATGGCATGAGTGTTCTAGGAATACATCATCTGGCTGATAAGTCGGACTTCCTGGATCAGCAATACTGCGAATCTCCTCTATATGAGATGCTGTCGTGACAAAGGAATCAAGGGACCTGCCCCTTGCCCCTCGGTAGAGAATAAAAGCCGAGACACCGAGCCCGAGTGCGAACAGTCTAACTCGAAGATCGAAGCATATAAACCTAATGAACGCGAGACTGAGGAAGCAAGTAATAAAAAAGACCAACAATAAGCGTGCAAAGAAGAGAAAATCGTAAGTGTTTCGATCCAATAGACTTTAAACCGATAAGTCGTTGGAACAATTGTGACGTCCTGGGTGATGCGAACTGGTCGATCCGACAAAACGTCCTTTGCTGATGGGTCCTTTCTTTGCTGGTTAAGG